>VMDR010004442.1:0-60135 GCA_007922815.1 Macrotus californicus | reverse complement strand
TAGCAGATACTGATTTGTTGCCATTAAGTAAACTTGACTTCTTTGTGCTCTATAAAAGGTTTTTTGTATTTTTTCTTGATATTGTTATTTTTTTCATTGACTTCATGACAATTTAATGTATGTAATTGTCTATGCATTTTAAGTTAAACTGCCTAAAATGTGATTTGAGACATATACATTTGTTTGTATTATGAACTATAAGCAATCTGTTTTGAGACTTTAGGTTTTATCACCTGCTGCTGTATTTGTAAACAAAGACAAATGTTGCTTTAAGAAGTAATTATAATTAGGAATAGTCTATGGGTGTGATACTTGATATTTTTAAAGATAAACTTGTTTGCTTTTGTGTATTATACCTGAAAACTTTTCTTAAAATGTATTTTCATGGTTTCACAGTTTTTCCACATATTTTATTTTGTAGGCCTAGTTCTGGCCTTCCCTGAACAAGTCCAAAGCCTAATTAATGCAAATTTGTTGGCATAAAGAAAGAAAGACAAAAGGGCCTAAGATGCCTCCATTGTGTGTGACCTGCATTCACTAAGGCATTTCTGTGGCCGTCTGGGAACAGCCCTTCTTCTACAAACCCTTTCAGCAACATGGTGTCCAATGTGAGGATTTCCTCTTCTCCCTTCAGGGCCCAGCTGTTCTTTGTAACCAGGTTATCTGTACACAAAGTTAGGGAACCTTTCCTAACCAGGTTATCTGTACATAAAGTTAGGGAACCTTTCCTATCTGTCCCTGCTACCACCACTCCCGCTGAAAGACAGTTCTGGTCTCGCCATGATTTTTGATTTTTAGGCCGTTAGTGAGGATCACATTGTTAACTTTGGTGTATTTTGCCATGTTCTTTTCATGGGTGGGTTACTAGCATTTCTTCAACCCCACTATGAAGGGGGCTGTGAATGAATGAATGAATGGATAATTTGTAGCACATTCTACTTTGGAATGGGAGGTCTGCCTTTTATCTTATAATTGAACAAAATGCAACTATAAATTTTTAAGTTGCATTTGAAGTCTTATTTCACATCCCCTAAAAGTACCCATCTGAGATAGAGCTATGAAAAATGAGACCATTTTGGAGCAGGGCAGCTCCCCCGCCCCCACTGTGAAATGACACTCCTGTGACATCTTCCCTGGGTAAGTGGGCCCAAGCAGATCTTCTGTTACCACCTTACTAAAACTTAGTGCCAGTCCTCTTGCAACAGACCTCTAATACAATACAGAATTCTAACTATTGGCTAACATTTTAAAGAAGACAATGCAACAGAATTTTAATACCAGAAGAGAATTTAAGCCATCCCATAGTTTGTTCCTATAGCATTTGAACTTTATTCTCATTTGAGCAGGTTTTTATGTTGCTGCATTAAACTATCAGACTGGGTGGCATAACCCTTTTGGTACAGGTGCCGGGTGTATCCGGCGCCCATCTGATCTGTGTGGACGAGCGCCAGATATATCCGGCATCCATCTGTATATAATTTTTATAAATTTTACTTATATAATTGATAGAATTTTATATAACTATCTCTTAATAGAGTTACAAACAACACTTGGAAAAAAGCATTGTTTTATTAAGCATAGATCTTATATAAGGTTAGGAAAGTCTTCACACAAAGGAGAACTGACCATGTGCTATGTGCGCGTTTTCAGCGTGGCACCTCGTACAGCGGGAGTGTTGCAGCGGAAAGAGCGCTCGTACCGAAAGGGTTAAACAAGAGCAATTGACTTCTCAGTTCTGGAGGCTGAGAAGTCCAAGGCACTGACCAAGTTATTTCCCAATGAGGGTGCTTCCTGGCTTGCAGATGGCCACCTTCTCTGCCCTCTCACGTGGTGAAGAGAGAAGCAAGCTCTCTTATGTCTTAATAAGGGCACTAATCCCATCATGGAGGGCCCCATCCTCATGAACTCTTCTAATTTTCTCCCAAAGGTCCCACCTCCCAATTCTATCACATTGTAGGTTAGGCCTTCAATATGTGTATTTGGTAGAGGCACACAGTTTGCTACATAGACCTAAAGATAAGTTGTCCAGGGAGACAGGTTTGTTGATGTAAAATTTTAAAACCTAATAGATGACCATGTCTCCTGATTGAGATGTGCTGAAATAACCACTGATTCACAAGAATACTAGAATCTCAGACCATCTAGAATTTTAAGCAATGCTTAAAGTGTTGGTATCACATAAGAAATGAGGAAATCAACATTTTGTTAGGTTTTTGCTGTGGTCGTGTTTTATGTTTTTAAGTGGTCATTTAGACAAGCATTCCTTAAAGCTTAGATTAAAAAGATACTCTTCCCTAAAAGAAAACTTTAAAGAGGTTGGGTAAATTCCTATGGTCATACTACATAAATGATGGCACCAGCTTTTTAGTCTTAAGTTTTTAGGGTTTTTTCATTGGGTTATATTTTGTCCGAGTATCTAATACCCTTCTCAATGCAGTTCCTTGATTACCAGTCTAGACCTTTCTGTCTTCCACAAGACATCCTGACTTGTCCTTGTCAAAGGCCACTGAGCCCGATCCAAAGCTATGGGAAAACTTTCCTAAGACAACACTCAACTAGTTAAATTTTTACAGAGTCCAAGTTAAATTGAGTTTCTTGTATTGTCCTAATTCTTACACAGCTTCCTGGCAGCTAATGAAATCTCTTAAGTACACTTCACATAATCTATTCCATTCTTAACACTCCAGCCTTCCAGATGCAGGCTAGGAGGAGACAGCAATAAGTCTAGTTGATACTAAACAGCCTCAGTTAAGCCTCTCTACAAACCTCTAAGACAAGGACAGTTCTTATCCCCGTTTTATAGATGATGGAGCTAAGGCTAAGAAGTCAGAGACCACGTAGGTTACATGTGGGACAGAATCCTAGGTGCAGCCGGTACCCAAGTTTTTGCTTTAAACCACCATACACTAGAATGCCGCTTCCCTAAGAACAGGTTCTCCGTGTTGCAAGTGCCTGCCATGGCTGCCTTGGTTGCTGTGGTTATGCTTCCAAAATGTACACCTGGAAGGTCAAGTCCATCTACCATTTATTGAATGTTTTGTAGCGTGTTTTCACATGTCACTTGATTTCATTGGATATTCACTTTATATCCTTACAGTTTAGTGAATTAAACTAAAAACTTACATCTTCATAAACAAAGGCAAATGTTCAAAGCAGTAGCAGTTAAGAGTAGATTTAAAATGGATGTGAGAATAGTTGCAAAAGCTGCTGAATGATCAGACCATTTCTGAATGATCAGGACTAGTTCCAGTCCTACCAATTACTGAAGACACTGTGAGTGTGCAGCTGCCCCGCCCACCGTGGGGAAGGCTCAGGCGGCTGCCCGAGTGGCCGAGACAGAAGAGGCCTCTGTTAAGCAGTGGATGAGCAGCCAAGATGTACATGAACTGTGCAGAGGGTGGGAGTCCAAGGGAGGTGCTGCCAAGCATGGCTTGACAGTCCTTTTTAAACTTTCCAGTGCAGGACATGCTAAATTAAAACATCTCAACTGTTGCTTAGTTACCACAACACAAAAATCCCAAGTGCTATACGTAATGACTACCTGGATCCCTTGAATGTCCAAAGAAATCTTTACAAAAAAAGGCCTACGTACATGACTAAGAATCAGGACTCATACTTGAGCTTTTTATAGAAGTGATATGAAGAAGGTTCTACAATAGTACTATGAACTAGGAAGAACCTGTTTACAAACTTCACAAGATTTCTTATCTGAAAGGTGAATCCATAACAGAAAACTGATCAAATTCTAGAAGGCAGCCCTTCATGGTTCAGTGAGCAACACAATTATTGGGGATTTACAGGGTGGAGGTTTTTTAAATTTATTTTTACTGAGTTTATTGGGGTGACATTGGTTAATAAAATTATATAGGTTTCAGGTGCACACTTCCATAATACATCACCTGTATATTGTATTATGTCTTCACCACCTAGGGGGAAGAGCTTTGAGCTCAGCTCTGCCACGTGATTTAGTGCAATTGATTAGCTTCCTGTCCTCACCTTATCTGTAAAACATAATACTGCTCAAGGTACCACGAGGGGAGAAAAATGGAACATTCTCTCTAGACAAAGGGATCTATTTGATGTATTAGCATAACTAAAGAATACACATCTAATAATAGTATCTCTATGAATGTCGCTTTTTTCATGTCAAATTTAAGGGCTGAAAGTTACACACTGATAATGCATTAATATTTATTGAACAACAAGCTTGCACTATAAATGTTCATATACTCTATTTTGCCTGGAACAATTCTGGTTTATGTTGTCCAGGAGTAATTATTACTAGCATGCCCCATGCATTCTCAACAGTGTCCTGGTTTTAAGGATAAATTATATGGTTATTCTAACTGTAACAAAAAGAATACAAGTGAAGATTTTCTGTGTCTAATTCCTGAGATAAGGAACTCATCCTAGTGCTGGCTGGTGTGGCTCAGTGGATTGAGTGTCAACCTGTGAACCAAAAGGTTACCGGTTGGATTCCTGGTCAGGGCACATGCCTGGATTGCAGGCCAGGTCCCCAGTTGGTGCTTGAGAAGCGACCACACATTGATCTTTCTTCTCTCCCTTTCTTCCTCCCCCTCTCTGAAAGTAAATCAAATCTAAAAAAAGAAACATCCTAAAAATTAGGTTTTAGCATAAAAGTTACCCTTTGGTTCACATATATTATCTAGGGTGCTACTTAACACTGCAGCTTTTGAAGGTGAAGAAAAAATCCAAGTCACTTAATTGCAACCACGTTGGCTTCAGCAAATCCCAAAAGCAAGAAGAGAGCACATTCCAGTCATAGGACAGGAAGCAAAGCACTTTTTAAGAGAGATGCTAGATAGAGAAGGAGAGATGGGAATAAGATTTCCTACTTTTCCAGGCATCTCTCCAACCATTTCTGCCTCATGGCTTGTGCCTTTTTTCCCTCCAATTCTGAAAGCAATTTCCCTTCAAAGTTCCAAGTTTTTTCCTAACTTAATCCTCATAAACTGAGAAGCACTAAAATTACATGGAGTTTTTTGGGGAGTCTTTTAACTGCTGCATGCAAACATTACCAAATCTATGGGAGAATTGCATTTCATTTCCTCCAGACCTGGGCTGACAAGTTTCTAAATCACAGTAACGATGGTCAGGAGGAGACCGTGAAATTACTTCATAGGGTACGTTAGTGGCAGGGAGTAAGTGATGAAAACTTGTTAAACCGCTTCAGAAATATCTACTGGCTGAAGTTCTCCATTGTTCTGGTGTTTGGGGCACATTTTTTAATACTAGAACCTGTGGCTTTCCTCCAAGGATTAAGTGCTTCATGAGTTAGCACACGGGTCCTCGTCAGGCTGTTTGAGTAGAGTGCCTACGACCAACGACCGAGTTCTCGCATAGTGCATGAAACACTTTTTCTTTGGTGCTGGCTTAATGGGTGACTCCCTGTTCCCTCCTGCAGTGTGAACCCTGCTCTTCAGCATCTGCACTCTCTCAGCTTGACATTCTGACAGCCATTGCATAAAAGTATGTCCCCAACTGTGGCGAAAATTAATTTTGCACGTTGACCACGATTTCGTGACGCATCTGTTCTCAGCACACTATCATGCTGCAGTGATTGTGAAGTTAGAATGGGAAACAGCTCACTGAAAACATCAGTTGGAATAGAAAGTGAAACCTCAAAATGCCTCAAGTTTGAATGTCATCTGCTGTTAGCACCTTTCAAAACAAAGGACTCGGGAATCACATCTGACTTATTCGTCAGCAAATCATCACTCTGAAACGGCTCACACTCTTGTATAATGAAAAGCATATTGGCAGTACAAGAGGAGGGCTGGGAGAGGGATGCAAATGAGGAGGGGGACGTGGAGGACCGGATAAGAGTCTGATAGTATTCTGTCGGGGGGTGGGGGGTGATGGCTATACATGAGTATTCATTGTATTTATTTAGCTCCAAAGATAGGTAATACTCTTTTGTATGTGTAATTTACATATTTTTTAAAGCATGTGGGATCTGAGAGTCACGGTCCTGTCCGGCAGGACCACATGTTGTTGTGGAATACTTGTCCTATATCCCCGGACAAGTGACGAACCAATTCATGCGGACTAAAGGAACCCGGTGGAGAAAAAGGGATGTGGAGCCACTCTCTAAAGTGAGAGAGTGCTAGGGCTTGCATGGCCACTCTCTGAGAGAGAGAAAGAGAGAGAGAGATGGAGAGAGACAGTGAGGGCTAGAGAAGGCCAGGGAGAGGGCGAGAGTGTGAGAGAGGCCCAGAGCAGACCAGAGAGTATGGGAGAGGTCCGGTCTGCGCGGCCACTCTCTCTCAGAAACCAGCTTTTATTGACACTCTAGGTACATTACATCCAGGATCGTTCTCATTAACTATGCACAGGTACACTTTGGGTGGTTACCATAACAAAAGAAAGAATGTTGCTAATCCCTTTAAGATAAAGGTCATTTGCAATAGTAAAGGGAAAAGAGGTTGAACTGGTTACACCCAAACTTGAGAGGTTTAGCATAGATTTTAGGAAGTTACTTTAAAGATATGCAGTAAACATTTGTTGCCTCAATTCAGGGTGAGGGAGTTTTTTAGCAAAAGCAAGTCTCAAAATGGCCTAGGTACAATGCAGGCCTGATTCCCCACAGGAGACCTATTCATGGATGTTCTCTGCACGCCATGTGTGTCTGTCTGTGTTCAGAACCAGAGCTGAGCCACAAGATCACATTGCACATGGATAGGTTCCCTATATCTGAGCACCTGATATTGAAAGGAAACCCTAGTTTTAACTAGACTCTCTCTCTGAGAAAGGTAGACAGGCCTAACTTCAGTGATGACTGATTCCTGAGGCAAGTAACAGTAGTGTGGGGTCATACCAACAGCAAGTGTATCCCCTTTATGCTAAAACTGAAGCTCTTGCCCTGACTGATGTGGCTCAGTGGATTGGGCATTGTCCCGCAAACCGAACGGTCACTGGTTCAATTCCCAGTCAGGGCCCATGCCTGGGTTGTGAGCCAGGTCCCCAGCTTGGGGCATGTGACAGGCAACCAATTGATGTTTCTCTTGCACATCGATGTTTCCCTGCCTTTCCTCCCTCCCTTCCCTTCTCTCTAAAAATACAAAAAAAATTTTTTTAAATCAATAAAACTGAAGCTCTCAGTTGCTTTTGGAAATAGATGGTTGTCATTAAGAGTACAGAAGCATAAAGGGTCAGCATTGTGGACCACTGAGTCTAGTGTGGAACCTGATAGTGGCACCGAGAGGTTTTTCTGTGAGAGTTGCAACGCAAACCCAGCATGCAAACCCAGCACTGGGCCAACGCAGAAGCGACTGTAAAGCCATCCCTTGAGTAAGCCATTGTGTTGGACCAGCACAGGGGGTCATAGAATACATTGAGCTCCACAAACACAGGAGGCAACAGTAGGGATGATACGTTTCATGGTGATATTAAGGAAGAGGAGAAAAGTGGGACAAACAATTAGAGTGAGGCTTGAGGTGCAGCTCGTACAGCGGCAGAGCACAGGTTCTGGAGCCTGACCAGCTGCGTTTCAGTACCAGCCACACCACACACTAGATAAACAGAGGGCAAACGTAGGTTTACAGTTGTTCATATGGAAAATAATATCACAAGTAATAAATGATACAAGAATAAACTGTTTCCTATACTTACAGCTGAAAATGTACTTTTGGTGAGGAACTTAGCCTTTATGCGCCTCCATTTCTTCCTCTATAAAATGTGGTTAACTATTATTTCTAACTTCATAGGGTTTTGAGAATTAAATGAAATAACCAATGTAAAGCACTCAGTGTTGGACATTATGGGCACTCACAGATGTGAGCTATGGAACCTGAAAGGCATTCTTCTGGATGTTGGGCCCACCAGGGTCTTTGTCCAGCAGAGGAAAGAGAAAAGTGAGCAGGCTACAACTGCTCCTGCCTAATCTTAGTGACTGATGCCGTGCAGGCCATGCCGAACCTACATCACGAGAGATGTGCGAACTGCACATCAGGAGGATCTTCTTCTCCCCAACCAGAGGGTAAATAGCTTCAGTCACCTCACTCAGGAAGATAGGCAGCAGCAATCCGATTACTGCCTTGTGCCAAGACACCCAAGGACAGATGAGGTTCAGGGCTAAATCTCATTTTGGCACATCAGCATAAAGCTGATGGATATCCTATTGAGATGCTCCCCTGAGACCTCCCTAAACTCCCAGCCTTTAAAACCCTCAAGAGGAAGGACCCAGGGGCTCTCTCCTATCCAAGAGCACACCCACACCTTTCTTTCCCCTTCTTTCTCAGGCATGCTTTTTTCTCCTAAACTCTAAGTGTCCCCATGAGACGTGATAATCAGGGAGCAAAGGGCAGCATCAGCTCGTCCCAGGCTAACCCCCTGAACCTGTCTCCAAGGCCCCCTTTTCTCTGACTTCTCAGTGAGCTGACAGCAGCCCTACCTAGTCTCTCTCCTGTTGCTCCTAAGCCCTTCGTTGTTTCACTGTCCCCAGCCTTAATAAACATACTCTCAAAATTAAAATGAGGAAAAAGTGAGCAGGCCACTTTCATCCGGAGTGATGTTTCTGATGCAGGAGGCACAGATAACTCTGAGAACACCCAAGGAGCACCAATTAAACAGCTACCACGTTTGAGCACTAACAATGGACCATTCAGTGTTCTAAGCGGGTTAATCACATTATCTCATTGGGTCCTCCAACAACTTCAAGCCATGGGTACAACTCAAAGGCCCGTTCTTTCCCCTTTACCTCTATGCAGGTCTCTGTTGGTGCTTCAAAGTACCTTGCACATGAGAAAAAGTCCTGCCTCACAGAGTGTACAAGTGGGAGACTGTCCTCATCTCCAGCTACTTTCAACCCTAGCCATATTTTCCTAATCACATCCATACCCTGTTTGAAAGCAACTGACTTTGGAGATGGGCTAAGGAAACCTCCAGCCCCAGGCATGGGTGTGGGAATGAGTCTGGAGGAGAGACGAGAGGCAGGCAAGTTCTCTGGGAAGGAACTGATTGAAGCAGTTGAGTGCAACTATTGTACCTCCCAGTAGCCACGTTCCCAGCATTCCAGAGAACAGCCGCGCACTGACAGCTCTCCGAGCGTCTTCCCAGTGACGGCAGCAGCACATACCTGTGAGCATAACTTGCCTCGTGGCTGCCCACAGCTGCGCCCGTCCTTCTTGCTGGGTTTTGGGAGTACACATGAGCTATTCATCGTAGAGTCTCAGACCCACTAAGAAGTCTGAAAACCTCATTAAAAAAAAATTAAGTTTATTGAAGTAACTTGGTTGGTAACACCATATGAATTTCAGGTATACAACATTATAATTCGATATCTGTATACTCTATTGCATGCTCACCACCTGAAGTCTAGTTGCCTTCTGTTAACCATGTATTTGGCCTTGTTTACCCACTTTGCCGTCCTCCACGCCCCCAAGCACCTCGTGTTTAAAAGGAGAGCGCAGCTTTTCCCAGGTTTCGTTGCTTCAGGTTGCACGAGAGACTTCAGCCTATATACAGTGATGTCAACTATTCTGATCAGGGAATAGATAACAGAGGTATTTCTTGGAGTGATTTTGGGAGGATCTGAACCTTGGACAAAGGGAAAGGAGAAGACTTAGACCTAGGACAAAGGAAGACAGAACAGCCCTAAATTAAATGAGCAAAAATATAACAGCATCTATGTTTTTCTATCATTCAAGAGGTACTTAGTGACCACTGACTCTGTGCCATGTGCTGGTAGGTAAGTAGTGAACTTGTCAAACCATTTCTGCCCTCATGCAGCTCACAAGGTAGGGGAAGAGACAGTCAATCAAATAATATTGATTATACTTGTGATTAGTGTTGGAGGGAGAAGTACAATAACACCTATTATGTAGGAGTCAAGTAAAGCTCACCAGAGAAATGACATCTGAGCTGCAGACTCAAGGATGAGCAGAATTTAGGCAGGAGACAAATTGGGGAAAGGGTGCCAGGAAGAGGGTGCAAGAGAAGCAAGAAAAAGGCATCCCTTGTGTGCAGGAAGGAAAGGGCCAGGAGTATGGGTACCTGCCTACGTGGTGATGGTGTTGAGACAGAAGAGGTGAAATGGAATGCAATAGTGCAGGAAACCGATGACCAGTTCTACCCCTTTCCTCTGTTTTGTCTCCTAGATTAAGTTAGCTGCCCTCCCATCAGCAAATGCAGCGGGCTCCCATAAACTCACTTGCAAGTCTTTAGATACCCTTGACCCTCCCCTTGGCAAGGAGCTCCTTTGCACAGCAATCTGGGTTCCTTGAGGTCTCATTAGGCATGAGGAAGTCCTGTTTTTATCATCTTAATATCTCTCAGAGTGCCTGATTATGCAGCAATTTATAAGCCATTTGTGGGAAAATGTCAGGTCTGTGCTAATTAGGAAATGGGGTATCACCCTTGGATTTACTCCAGAAGGGAAATTAGAGAAACCCTTGATTGAATAATTTGGTAGTTCACACCCTAAGTAACTTCAATTTCTCTACCTGGCTTCTTGTCAGAGTCTTCTTTCTGACCCAGGAAAGCAAAATGTTTATCCTGCAAAAGGTACACAAGGGGATATTTTCTATCAATCACTTAGTCTATGGCTGCTATAGCAACATCTACATTTCCTTACCCTTGCACAAGGAACCCCCAAGACAGCATTTCCCAAGATGTATTCTGTCGAACACTAATTGCTAGAGAAGCACCTCAAATAAAGGGTTTTGTGGGTCAGTCAGTTTGAGGGGACTGTATGTGATATCCACTGGTAGCAAAGTACCCGCACATTAGCGCATTAAGTCGTTAACAAGTCCAATTATAAAGAAACCTAATATTTCCCTCCTGTATTTAACTCCAGGAACTCTTTAAATAACTACGTTTCTATGGCAAGACTACCTGAGGGTATGCCTGTTGTCAGGGATGTGGAACATCTGGACCTCTCATATACTGTTGGCGGGAATGAGAACTACTACAGACACTTGAAGAGCACATTGGCAGTTTCTTAAAAATTTAAGCAGCTACATACTTTGGACCCACCCATTGTACTCCCAGGAGAAATAAAAGTCTATATAAAGACTTGTACACATATCTTCATGGAATTTTTATCTCTAATACCTCAAAACCAGAAACAACTCAAATGTCCATCAGTAAGTGACTGAATAAACAAATTGTGGTACGTCTACTGAGCAACTGATACACACAGCAATTATGCATGAATCGTAAAATAATGCTGAGTGGAAGAAGCCAAAAAAAGAGCGCATACTATATGGTTCCATTCATATACTATTCTGGGTGGTGGCAGCTAGTGTGTAGAGACAATAATGGTTGCCTGAGGACAGGGAAAGGGGTTACAGAAGGATATAAGGAAGCTTCTGGGGGCTGTGGATGTGTTCATGAACTTGATTCTGGTGATGGTTTCACAGGTATATACATATCCAAACTTATGACGGTGTGTGCTTTAAACATGTACAGTGAATGTTGTATGTCAGTTACCTCAATGAAACTGTTAAAAAGATCAGAGAATAGTTTTCCCAAATAAACAGAGTACCTATTTTAAAAATAATAGCTAATACTTATTGAACACTTGTTATATGCTAAACTCTATGCTAGTTAAGAACTATTACTTGTGGGGGGGCTCCGCCCACAAGCTCCGGCGACCGCCACAGATGAGAATGAGTCTACCAAGACATGATCTGCTGTGGAGGACAGGTGGCCAGTCTCTCAGAGAGAGGCCAGGAGCCTGTGCCTCAATGGGTTTTTATTGGGTTCAGTTTGCACAGGAATACAGGTAGAGCTCATTAATCATTGTCAGGCAGTAAGGATCAAGCAATAGAAAACATTCAAAGACCCATGAGAGCTTATTCCGAGTCAGGGTCAGTTAGCTAAAGGGCCATAAGACTTTGGGAAACAAACGCATTTCATGCTTGGGCCCTTATCAGGAAATTGAGGACATTCTCAGCAAAGCAGGTTTCACAGGATTTTATGCATTCTTTCTTAGGCCTGATCGCCCCGGGAACCATCTGTTCCTGCCCAGGGATGCACCGCCCTCCAGCATTGTTTCAGGCTTAAGTCAGGTAGGGGAAGTAAAGCAGCCAAGAGATGAGGAGACTTCTTGCAGACAGAATGAGGACTCAGGCTATGTCAAAGCCGAGGGGTGAGGGTCCATCACCCCCTTTTTCTGTAGCCCCCCAAGTCCTTCCCTGAAGGCCCCTTCATGACCGTGCCTGTCTTAGGTCATCCCTCCCTTGAGGAATCTTACCCATCATTGGCTAACCAGTCATCTGCCTGGGGCCAAGCAGAATGAAGTAAAAAGGGGGCAGAGGTGGCGCCCCTGCAGGGGAGATAAGCTTTTTCTCCTTAGTGGCTTCTGGTCCTGAGGTCTCTGACTCAGCCTTAGCCATGGGGGGTTACAGCTTCTGAAACCAAGCAGGGCAGTTCCCAACAATTACTTCCTTTCGTACCATCAATAACCTTATGACAGAGGTACTATTATTTCCATTAACTCAAATCACACAAGCCAGTGAGATGCTAAGCCAGAATTCAAACCTGAGATCACTTCATTTCACTACCCACAATCTTATCCACTGTGTAATCTGGTTCCAGCAGGCCTTCAAGGAATTAGCAGTCCTGTGGGGAGACAGACACCTCCCTGCCACTTACAAGAGAGTCAGTGAAGGGTAGAGAAGGAAAATTTTAGTAAAGATGAAATGAATCTCTTGCTAGGTTCCAGACTAGGCCATTGACCCAATAGCATGGGCGATGCCAGGCAGAGTCCTGGGGGTGGATGGGAAGCCTGTAACCCAGGCTAGAGGAGATGGGACATGTGTACTTGGTTTAGGCAGCTCCAGCACTCAGGGCTCCTTTAGTTTTGGCCCACAGAAAAGACAGTCGGAAGAAGCAAACTAAGTAAACATTGCCTTATTCCATTTCAGGAGTTCTGAGAGAAATTTTAAATAGAAAACACGTAAGATTTAGAACCTTGAGGGAGCCCTTTCACTGCTCAGTATTCCCTCTTCCTCATCCCTGAGTTGGGGAAGTCGATCAGGTGTTGCGGCTCCTCCTCCATCTCACATGCTCTGTCTTGGCCTGTTTTTATGGTTTTCCACAAAAGGCTCTATGGGTGTCAGTGAAGTGCCTAGTAGGGTGGCTTTACTTCTCTCGGCAGCTCTGCTGACCACAGGGAAACGCTCTGAGATCACAAAGCAGCATCACTAAATTACTAAAAAGGAAAACCACTAACTTTGAAGGCCTTTATATTAATAGTTGATTATAAAAGTAATATAGGTTAATTATAGGCATTTTAGGAAAATGCCAACTGTGAGGAAACAGTTAACAGGTCTGGTTGCTTACTCCTCACATATCTCCAAGGGACCCATGACTAACCCTTGGCCAGCTGCTGGGAATGTGGTCTCTAGAGTGTTCTTTATGTTAGTCCTTGAGGGGTTGCTTAGATCTACCTGGAGGAATGGACATACCTTCTTGTCAGGTTGCTTTGCCCAAACATTGAGATTGACGGTTTCATTGTTAGTGTCCTGAGTTTTGTTTCTTTGTGTTTTGTTTTTGCCATAGCTGGTGGCATACAAAAAATAGCTACGTGACCAGCTCCCCATATAAGCCTTGGCCTCTAGGACTCAAACAGACTTCCAGGAACAAATACTTTCCACGCATGTCCCCATAGTTAACTGCGAGAGAAAGAGTAAACATAGGCCACAAGGGTGTGGCCTTGGACAAGGAATGACATTGGAAGCCTGGGTTGAACTCTCTGGACTACATTAACACATAGTTTTTAGTACTGTTTTTGCTATGTATTCTTTGCTATAATAAATCTCAGTGAGTATATATAACCTGTTGTTGACTCTTGTGTGTCCTTCTGGTGAATCACCTGATGAAACACACCAATATTTTTTTAAAAAGAAAAGAAAGAAAATATAAATTAACCTAAATCCCTCCACCTAGAGATCATTGGCTAGCTTTAAAAACAGGTTTTGACCCCTGAGTGGTATGGCTTAGTGGGTTAAGCATCATATCGCAAACCAAAAGTTGCCAGTTCAATTCCTGGTCAGGGTACATGCCTGGGTTGTGGGCCAGGTCTCTGGAGGTGCATGAGAGGTTTCTCTCACACATCAATGCTTCTCTCCCTCTTTTTCTCCCTCCCTTCCCCTCTCTCTAAAAATAAATACATAAAAATCTTTAATAAAATAAATACATGAATAAAAAAACAGATTTTAACCAACCAAATCATCTTACAAAAGTCCTTCTAAATTGTGAGAAGGAAACAAAACTTCTAATTAAATTAATAAGTTGTATAGTGGAGAAAAGATTATATTTCATAGAGAGCTACATTAAGTGTTAAAAGAATAATTTTACTGTTTTAAATGATTACCAAGATTTACTGAACTTGGCTTTGGTGTCATAATTATAGCTTTTTCTATGACTTAGTCATTAATTTGGAATCTAACTTTTAATTTTGATTGGGAAGAGATATAACACTGAACAAGAAATTGCTTTATAACGTCCCCAGGAACAGGTGGTGAAAAGCAGAGACTCCCTGTGCATGAGAGCTTTGGAAGACAAGGGGCGGGGGAGTGGACGAGACTAGCTACCCTTCTAGGTACCCCTCACTCTTCTTTGACAGCTTCCCTCAGTAAAGCTAATAATAATAATAACTATTAACATTTATCAAGTACCGTATTTTGACGTTTTTGGCCCAAACTTTCAGGGAAAAAAATCTTTTGTGTTAATTTTTTTAATTCCAGTTTTCATTTATTTACATTTAGATACTTTTTTTTTGTATTATAAAGGAATTTTAGCATTTGTTTTTTAACATATTATGGTACAAGAAATTTTATGTAACAAATAATTACAAAACACAAGAACAGATACAAGTTATTTCAGGTACTGTACTACCCATGTATAATGCGCATCCTTATTTTTCCCTCAAAAATTTGGGCAAAAAGTATGCATTATGCATGGCAAAATACTGCACTTACTCTAAGCCAGATACTATTCTTTTTTTTTTTTAAGATTTATCTTATTTATTTTTAGACAGAGTGGAAGGGAGGAAGAGAGGGAGAGAAACATCAATGTGTGGTTACCCTTCATGTGCCTCAATCGGGGAACCTGGCCCACAACCCAGGCATGTGCCCTGACTGGGTATCAAACCAGTGACCCTTTGGTTTGCAGGCCAGCACACCAGCCAGGGCAAGCCACTGACTACTCTAAGCTCATGTTCTCTCTTATTTTGTCGCTATAAAATCTATTCAATGAATATTACTATTTTATTCTTTATACAAATGAAGAAACCAGGGCTGAGTGTGATTAAGTAGCTAGGTAAGACTAGGGCTTAACCTGAGTTCAAAAGATCCATCGCTGTACTTCCTGTCTTCATGTTCATTCAAGTGAGATGTCACTGATGTAAAATGGGTTTGGAGTTAGGTTTTGTATTAGGGTTCCCCAAGGAGACAGAACCAATAGTATGTGTGTATGTGTATTATTTTAAGATGTATTTTAAGGAATTGGCTTGTGCCATTGTGGAAACTTATAAGTCTAGAATTAGTAGATCAGGCCGGCAGGCTAGACATTCAGGGAAGAGTTGATGTTGCAGTTTGAAGCAGAATTTCTTCTTTGGGAAACCTCAGTTTTTGCTCTTAAGGATAAGGCCCACTCATATTATGGAAGGGAAAAAAAAAAGTGTCAATTTAAATGTTAATCATAAAATTAGCCATCACAGTGTTTTCTTGTTATTTTATTTTTATTACAGTTTTCATTCAACACTATTTTTTAGCATTTTATTTTTAAAATTTATTTTATTTTTTAAATTTAATCTTTATTGTT
Organism: Macrotus californicus; assembly: GCA_007922815.1. NCBI lineage: Eukaryota > Metazoa > Chordata > Mammalia > Chiroptera > Phyllostomidae > Macrotus > Macrotus californicus. The sequence goes on along the minus strand of VMDR010004442.1, from coordinate 44,343 downwards.
TTTTGCCATTACCATCTAGTCACCTTATAACCCCCTCCTCCAAACACTACTCCGTGTTGGTCTCAGGTGTACAGCACAGTGGAGAGACAGCGATTTCGGTTACAAAGTGTCCCCTCCGGTACTTCCGGTGCCCACCAGCACCGTGCATAGCTGTTAGGATATTGTTAACTACGCTCCCTACGCTTAACCTTACATCCCCGGGTACTTCTTAATTCCACTATAACCATCACAGTTTTGATCTTCTCTTTTGGAGGAGGTGGATCCCCCAACGTGATTTACTCAAGACTCACCCCCAAACGAGCCTGCTCCCAGGTGAAAAAAACCAGTTCCCTTGGGTTGACAATCCCGTTGATACAGCCATGCAAGTGTGGCACTGGCCAGAAGAGGGCGCTGCCTTCTACGCGTATAATCCGCATAGAAACCAATAGAATGGAAGAGATTTTGACTCTACTTGCAATGATTTCTTACAGCCCCCGATTTCAACTTCGGCAGCATAGTTTCACTGTGAGACCAGAACACCGCGTCGACAATACCCAGTCTTTGCGTTCCATAATGCAGACATAAAACGACTGTGTCCTTTGGTTTCCTGGTGTGTTGTAACTGGTCTAGTCAGGCAAAGCCCAACCAGTTTTTCCAGCTCAGAGCAGCTCAGTCTGATGCAGGGAAGGAAAAAGCTGGGGCAGCTGGCCACCGAGAGGAAGAACTGGGAGGACCCCTGGGGCTCCGGGCAGTTGAGGGATCTCCCAGTGATATACAGAGGACAGGATTGGGAGGTTACTCCTGGTGTTTGAGTTTTGAGAGAATAACACTAGAGGCCCCAGTGGGACAACAATTCTGTCTAGCAGAGCACTTAACCTAATCTCTGGACTCAATTCAAAATGGAAATTCACATAAGTATAGTTTGGCTTTGGTTCTCATTAATAATTAAAAACCTCCCTCTTTTGCTTCCATTTTAATGACAGCTTACACTCGTGCGGCTTGAGACTTGACAGAGGGCTTTCCCATCCCACAGCAAGTAATAGAGCAGGCACCAATTATTTCCAGTTTATAGCTGAGGAGACACAGAGGGGTAGCTGGTTTGCTCTGGCTGCTCTGTAATCCAGGCCTGGGAGGGGACCAGAGGCCCCCGGCCTAATCTCAGCTCTGTGCTCTGTCACCCGTCAGAAACATTCCTAACTCTCCTTCACCGCTGTTTCCAAGGTCCATTAAAGCTGAATGGATGCAAACACTGCGACCCAGCAATTCCACTTGTAGAAATGTCCAGGACAGAAGTATCTGCACGTGAGCACCAAGAGATATGTGCACAACTGTTCATAGCAGCACTACTTGAAATGGCCAAAAAACAACCCCAAATTCCATTAGCATAGAAGGAATAAATAAACTGTGGCACATTTCTGTCATGGAACACCACGTAGTAATGAGAATAAATGAATAAGAGTACACAAAATGTGAATAAATTTCACCAATCTATATGAAGTTCAAGAACAGGCATAATTAGTGTCTATGTCTAGGGTGGTTGAACTTGGACTTTTGACTCTGAAACAGCTATAATTCAAGCAAGGTGAAACCCCAGTGACAGTAAGAACCTTTGACTGATTATTCCCTCTGATGGCCAAGAGAGGGCCGGGGACTGTGAGAGCTTATGTCACACTCAGTGTGAGACTGATCTTGTTTGCTGTCTTCTCCTGGGCTGGATACTGGACTATATTTTGTTACAGTTTTGAAAGACATCTGTAATGTTGCATAATAGACTGTTCATTTTAGTAACTAAATAAATAGTATATTAAACCATAAAAAAAAGAACAGACATAATTAATACAAAGTGTTGGAAGTCTGGTTGTGGTTATACCTCAAAGGACCAGTAACTGGGAGGAAGGTACGGGGGTCTTCAGGGGTGCTGTTAATGTTCTAATTCTGACCTAGGTAGTGGTTACCTGGGTGACATAGGTGTGTTCCCTTTGTACAGATTCACCAATCTGTACATTTAAGATGTATACACTTTTCTGTGTATATGTTATACTTCAATTAAAAGTTTAAAAATCCTGATTTGTCTAAACAAGTTATTTTTCCATGAGTAAACTTTAGTTTTCTTAAACGGCCCAAACATAGCTTATCCCTGATTAAAGCAGATTTGTTTATTGTTCTACTCTGGCAGTGACCACGCCACCATTTCCCGAAGAGTTTCTGAAGGGGTGAGAGAGAGAGAGAGAGAGCTGGTCAGTGTCCGCCTTTGCAGAGGTGTGAGCAGGACGACATTTCAGGAAGGCTGCCGCACAGGAAGTGCATCCCCTGCCTCCAGAACCACAAACACATGTTCTTTCTGTGTGACCAGAAAGTAAGGAAGAAGGAAGCATCCAACCAGGGTACTCCAAACACACAAATATCTCATCCAAAGGACTGTCTTATTTTTAACAGCCAATGACACTAGCACTATTTTGCAGGAAAAACAAGAAACCTAACTCCTGTATCCCCAAGGGGCAGATAGATGGCACCTCAAGATGAGAGAGACCGAGAGCATGGGGCAGCAAACTGGAGCAGCTCAACATTCCGTGGCAGGCCCTGGTGCAGTCATAAATGGAACCAGATTTCCTGTTTCCCAGAGCACAGTCTGCTTCTCATTAGCCTTTATTGCTTCTTGCAGGACCAGAGTGCTTGAAAATCTTAAAGGACAAAAAGTACAACAACACATTAGATCAAGGGTTGGCTCTCTCTGTCCATGGGCCAAGGACGTTTGGTTCGGGGCTAAACGCACAAACACACGTGCACGTGTGCACACACACGCACACGTACCATTCTCCCTCACTCCCTCTGCTGCCTGCTCCGGAGAGCTTCTGCCACCACTTCAGTTCCCCATGTCCTCGACGTCAGTGATTTTCTGCCCTTTCAGTCCCACACTCATCCCAGGGGCAAAAGAGCATCTTGGAACCCCCACTTGGATAGACACCCACTCTTGCGCTTTCTCTAGCTGAATTGCATTTGGAGGAGCTGACCCGCTTTCCTTCTTCCCAACGGTCAGCAGAGCACTAGCTGTACTCTTCACACCTTCCCATGTTATGGTAGCGTCATCAGATTGTGGCAGCTGGGCTGTAAGGTGTGCTGCGACCACCACAGCAGAACAATGGGGTGAGAGCAGAGCCCAGGGCTGAGCCAGGGGGTGTTCTTCCAGGGTCTGAGTGAGTCCTGGGAGGAGCAGAGATACCCTAGGCACAGGGGTGTCCAGCCTTTTGGTGTCCCTGGGCCACACCGGAAGAAAAAGAGTTATCTTGGGCCGCACATTAAATACACAAACACTAACAAAAACTGATGGGCAAAAAAAAAGGTTTAAAATAAATTTACGATTTTGTGTTGGGCCACATGTGGCCCGTGGGCCTTGGGTTGGACACCCCTGCCAGGGTATGCATAGCTGGAACCCCACACCAGGAGTTTTCTGGCAGTGGCAACACTCAAAGCCAAGTGAATGGCACAAGGACATATGCACAAAGGAGCTCATTGTAGCATTGTTGTTACAGAGAAAAAAATAAGAAGCAACTGAAGCATCAGCAATAAAAGTATCAAATTATAGGATATCGTTGTATACCATGGGTTAGCAGGTAGCCATGAAAAAGAACGAGGCAGCTCTGTATTAGCTAACACAGCTGGTCTGTGCTACAATGTTAAATGATAAAGGCAAGTTGGAGAAAATAATATGTAGCATGATTTCACATATGTGTTTTAAAAACCCTGTATGCATGCACACACAGTCTCTCACGGGGTAGCACTGGTAAGTGCACAGAAAAAGATCAAGGGCACACACTGTCAGGTTACCTCTGGGGAAGGGAAGGGCAGGAGGGAGATGAGGGGGAACGTTTCAGTCCCTCTGTACCTTTAGTACATGTTCACCACATCCCAGCAGCTCTTTCACACTTTACAAACTGAGGCCATGGGGATGGAGTATGAGGGAGGCCCATGGGGTGGGGGTCAGCACAATCAGAGGCTCTGTGAGTCAGGGCCAAGGGCTGGGATGTGAGCTCCCCAAGGTTAAGGGAGAGGCTCCAAGCTTGCGATGATGCATGACCGGTCCTTTTGCTTTTCTTCTTGTTTTCCCTCTCTGGGGTCATGTGCTCTTAGTTTTCTAGGTTACCTCCAACCCTGGCAGCCAGAGCAAAAGGCCCCTCTATTGGAAAGCCCTGGGGGGTGGCTTGGGCCAGCTTTGCCCTAGACCTTAGTAAGAAACCTCCTTAGTGCCCACTCTGTTGAGGTTCTTTCCCTCAGTGCCCACTTTTGGAGGGTTCTTCTCCTGGGCCTTTGCTATTAGCACCTCCAGAGGCTGAGAAAAGAGGACCACAGCACCTGGCCAACTTCGAGTGCAGTTTACTGTTCTCCAAATATGGACATATACATTGAAATATAGAATAAATGTTCTATGACGTTAGTGGATGACCAATGCTGGGAGAAATAGAAATTTTCGTCTATCCTGGCATGAGTGTCAATTAGTTCAGAGCCATCTGAAAAACAATTGGGCCGAAATAAAATTTCTGGGAATTTCTCCTAACAAAATACAAAACACCTCCAATAAAGAAAATTTATGTGAAGATTGCTCTCATTCTGTTTCCTTTTATAATAGCTAAGAAATGCAAACAAACTGTGGTTAAATATGTGCACTTCATGGAATCATTTACAACAATTAAAGTTGTAATGAGCCCTGGCTGGTGTGGCTCAGTGGATTGAGCACCAGCCTGCGAACCAAAGGGTCACCAGTTCAATTCCCAGTCAGGCACATGCCTGGGATGCGGGCCAGGTCCCCAGCTGGGGGCGTGAGAGAGGCAATCAGTTGATGTTTCTCTCACACATAGGTGTTTCTCTCACTCTCTTTCTCCCTCCCTTCCCATCTCTCTAAAAATAAATTAAAAAAAAATTTTTTTTAAATTATAATGAAAATTTGTAATAATAAGTAAAAATGTGCTAATAATGGACTTCTAACTTTTTTGGACAAAAGTACTTTTGTACTTATATAAAAGTTCATTTCAAGAGAAAGAATAAACACGTTCAGGCCTCATCCCAGTCTAAATTAAATCAGAAGCGCAGAGGGTGGGGCCTGGACATCAGAATCTTTTTAAGTTTCCCCAGATGATGCTAACTGAAGCCAAGGCTGAGAGAGAACCTCTAGCCTTGGATTCAAATGAGACCTTCTCATTCAGCTGTGGCCCAGTCTGGCTCATCTGGATGGAGTTCTACATGAGGTACTAAATTTCCCTGGCCTTGTCCCTGCATATGGGGACCAGTGGGTCAGCTGGTAGCCCCAGTAGAAAGCTAATCATAAATTTGGGATTATAACCAAATATCTTTATATCTAATCACAACCAGAGGCAGGTACACTTATTAGGAAGTAGATGGTTAAAATAATCTAGGTAAGAGTGAGGGCTTAAAGTGAGTCAGGAAAGCAGTGGGAGGCATAGCAGAGCCAGATCCTACACAGCTGGGCACCTGGGCAAAGGAAGGAAGTTACAGAGTCATTACCAAATCCCCAAATGTCCGAGGCTGTGGGCGAGGGGTCCAGCCCTGCAGGGCCCCTGGGTGCCTGCCTGCAGGTGTCAACCTCCACAGTCTTAGTAGGGATTAAAGCAGAAAACTTTGAAGGTTTGCAACTAGGAGATTCTGGCAAAGGAGGCTTGCCTACAGGGCTCTTTACAAGAAGGTGTTACAGTCGATTTGTTGCTGGGCCAAAGGAACAGACGAAAATTGAGTAAGAGAGAAAACTCAGAAAAGGCAGACAGCCAAAGGGGCCTATCAGCAGAATATAATGATCCCTCTATCACCCAACATTCTGAGTCCCTCAGGGGAAGAGTGACATAGTGATGTGGCATGATAGGTGGGGCACCAAAGAGCCCCCTGCTCACAAATGCCCTGTGCTGCCTGTAATTCCACTGTTAGGTTAATTCCACTGGGATTATTAAACCATGCACGTTCATTGCTACCCTCCTCTAAAGTGCAGAGTCCCGGAAGGGGTAGCAACACTTAGATTCAGCAAAATTTAGTGGAATTAGTTTATGACTCATTCAGCCAATCCGAGTGCCTACTCGGTGCATGGTGCTGCCCTGGGAGCTAGATAGGACACTGTGGGAAGAAGACCTTGTCGAGGTGCTGAGACTCAATTCAATTCAGAGGTGTCTACCAGACACCTGTCACCTGACAGGGAACCGGTGCTGAGACAGGAGGAGCATCACACTGTCAGCTCCCTCCAGGAGCTCTTCATCTTGCTGGGGGACTCCAGGCACACGAAAGACAGACAGAAAAAGCCGCTGCTGATGAAACTGCTAGCATAATCAAGGGCCAGCACGAAGAGTGGCACTAAATGCCTGCCCATCAAAGAGCCTTTTCAGACGCTCTTTGATTGAACCACACTAACCCTTTTCATTAGGGAGCCTGGAAAAATAAGCTATTATAACCCCAATGTTTTCTGAATATTAATATGGGTGTGACCTCCAGGTTCTGAGGCCTCACCTTAGTTTCTGCCCTACACCATATAGCTCTGGCCAGGCTCTGCACTACTGAAAGGGAGGTATTCATTGAGCGTTTGTTTACAGGGTGCATAGGGGCCCGCCCACCTTCTCTGCCTGTGCCCCCAAGTCTGGCCACCTGCCACGTCTTGGCGATGAGCTGAGTGGTTTCACGTGGGCTGAACACCCACGAGATTCGTGGTTTCTGTTCATCATCGTCATGTTCACAAGATATCCTCACGAGAAAAGCCATACCAGCTGCTGGCTCCAGGGAGGGAGGATTGTGACAGTCACCCAGCTGGAGTAAGGAAGCAAGATTTAGTAACAGGAGTAGATGTGGCTCAGAATCCAGCCATGGAGCAGGGGCCAGACAGGGCGATATGGCCAAATCCTGAGGAACTGTGCCTTTTTATGAAACTATCACTGGTAAATTATGTTATCATGGAAGCACACTTCAGGCCAGTGATCCTTTCCCCAAAGGAAGGATGAGGAATGTAGATGAGTAATACAGTGACCAGATCCACATCTAATCCGGAGGAGGGGCAAATTCACTGGCGGGGGATGGGGAAAGCCTGGGAGCCACACTGGAAACCAAATCTGGGAAATCAGGGAAAAACTGACAAAACACTACCTAAGGCCAGACACTGAGGGGGCAGAGCTTTAGAGGGGGAAGAACACAGAGTGGGGCACAGGATGAAGGTGGGAGTTCAAACTCAGGGGAGTTCACTGAGACTACAGACGGGCAAAATGTTCGTTGCTTCTGGTGGGGTCGGCACTGACTAGGAAGATGGGGAGGGAGCTTTCTGAGAAGCAGCAGAGGGGAGGGTCACACGGGTGCGTCCATTCGTCAAAGGTCATTGAATTGTATACTTAGGGTTTGTGCCTGTCCATGTTTGTAAATTTTACCTTAACAATTATAAACAAATTGAACTCTCATTAGGTTTAGCTTTTGCAAGGCTGTGGATTAGCAATTCTGAAACTGCAGTCTTATTGAGTTCGAGGCAAATGGAAGCTGGATTCCTCACTGTTGGGAAAATAAGTTACAGATGTGGAGGGAGGGTTTTTGCATTGGGGTTGGGAGTTATCAGTATAACTACATGTCCATGTCTAACGCTAGTCTCCCTTTGAACACACATACACATTTCTGATGGATGTCGCTCTCTCTGTATTTATCTACTTCCCTGGGTGTTTCTGTGTACTGTGAACTACTTCTGTCTGCTAAGATCCTACACCAGTAGGAATGAGTATATTTAGCGCCAAGATCTTGGTCTCTAAATGCCATTCCCCTCTGAAGGAACCAGGGATCCTTGAGAAATGATTTATCCCAGGGCCCGGCGGGGGAAAGAAGGGGAGCCTGGAACATCTTATTTTCTGCCAAAAAATAAGAAAGTGTTTAAAAATCATGGGGATATGTTGAAAGAACTCAGAAGCCAGCCTGAAGGGGCTCCCACTGGTCAAGTTGAAGACAATTTGAGTATCAGAATAAATAATATTTGTACTGGAGTAGACCCCATTGAATGAAATAATCCATATTATTATAAACAAAAACAAATAAATAAATAGAGGTGAACGGAAACCTCTCATTGCAGTAGAATGCCAACTAATACACATAAAAGGAGTGACGGGCAGGAAGTCATCCGTGATGCTAAAACTGATGGGCAAAGTTTGATAAGACGGAGATAATTATGAAATTACAAAGTGTGCTCCCACAAATTACTCATTAATGACAAGGGAAAACATAACTTCACAGCGGCCGACACCATTACTCAGCTCATCCCACCTAACATTACTGTATGGGTACAAACTAACGTCGAATATCATGTGCCTCCAATTAAGAGGCTCAAAGAAGGCCACACACCTTCAATTCTGTGCTGTTCCCACCAAAAATGCATAATCTGAATCTAATCATGAGAAAACATGAGGCAAATCCAAATTGAAATACATTCTACAAGATAACCGTACTCTTTTATGTCACGGTCAAGAAATACAAAGAAAGGCTGAAGAAATGTTCCAGAATAAAGGAAAATAAATGGGCCTGGCAAATGAATGCTATGCATGATCAGGAGAAGGAAAAAAAACAACATTTAGGGGCAGTTGATGAAATACAGGACGGAGCAAAAGTCGGGTTACAGCTATGAATACGTGCCACGGTTTCCTCTTGCATTGTTGTTTATTAATTATTGTATTATTTTCCATACAAACCCCCCCATACATAGTAGTACTTTATTGATATTTAATTTCCTGACTGTGTTAACTGTACTGTGTAAGAGTGCAGTCACCTCCCTCAAGGAGCTTTTGGAAAACGCACACTGGAGTATTTAGGGCTAAGGGGCACCCCATCAACTTACTGTTAAATGGGAGAGAGAGAGACAGAGAGAAAATGATGAAGCAAATGAGGCAAAGATGCAAATGAAAATGCAAACAAATGGATCAAAGTTTATAAAAAGTTTCTTTGACTATTCTTGTAAAATTTCTGTAGAATGGAAATGATATCGAAATAAAAAGATCCTCCTTAAAACAAAACAAAGCAAATAAATCTACAGCTGTGGTCAGGAGCCAGGCAACAAACACCAGGCTCATGGCAGCCAAGAGGCCTGTGCTTCCTGTTGGGGCCGAGCCAGCCCACAGTGAGGCTGTTCCAGAGCCACAGGAGGGGAGGAGGGGACGCCGAGTCACCCTGCAGGGTGAGCTTAGTTGGCCGAAACATGTATTATGAAAATTCTGTCAGTGCATCGACAAGGAACTGGGGTACATTTCCTGACAGAGCCCGCCATGTCCTCCCAGCAGAGAGGCCTTGAATATAGCAGTTCTGTGTAAGATGATTCATAGATAACTTGCAGCAAACAGAGAAGAATCTTTGGAAAATGTGTGACTTGTGCTCAGATTTCATCTCTTTTCATAAAACTAGTAATTGTGTAAGTCTTCTGCTTTTGTTACAGCTCATCAAGAAACAGAAATGTGTTTGCATTTTTGCAAGGACTGCTGATTGTTTTTTTATCTGGTAAAAGAGTTTAAGATAAACATCAATAAAAATTTTTTTAAAAAGAGTTTAAGGTAAATCAAAGTTTTCCCATTTAGTAACAGTATAATTAAAAATATATTTCCATCCTGGCTGGTGTGGCTCAGTGGATTGAATGCTGGCCTGAAAACCGAAAGGTTGCTGGTTCGATTCCCTATCAGAGCCACATGCCTGGGGTGTGGGCCAGGTCCCCAGCTGGGGGTGTGCAAGAGGCAAACGAACAATGTTTCTCTTGCACATCGATGTTTCTCTCCCTCTCTTTCTCCCTCCCTTCCCCTCTCTCTGAAAATAAATAAAATCTGAAAAATAAGTTTTAAATACCATGTCCTATGGAAAAAACACAATAAAGGTTAAATTTTAAAAAATACTGTTTCCCAAAGCACCTCCTTTCCAAAGAGAAGCACACATTTACCAGCAAATTAAATAAAATTCACTAAGGTCTCTTCTGTGGTCACCAGCCAACGCCTGGCCCTTGCCACAGCTCTAATGTACAGGGATCTCTTTTTCTGTGCCATCTTTTTTTTTTTTTTTTTGCCAGAGATTCTGAAAGACTCTGAATTGCTAATTATATGATTTTCTTAATAGGTCTTTCTTTTTCCAGCAAATTGAAACCCCCACAAATCAAAAACCAATTAATTAAAAGTAATGTTAATTACTTTTCAGGTAACCTCTAGTAACCATCTTTTTCTCGAAGAGGAAATCACTCTGCCAGATCCCTTTAAAATTCGTCTCACTACGTAAGTTCTTCCTAACATCTAACTTACACCTCTTAGGCTGGGCCTTGGAAGGGCCAAGAGTAATCGCACTGTTAGGGAGTGGAACAACCCAGAATGCACTTTGTCTTTTCCTCTGCCTGCATGTGGAGAGCGGTTTTAACTCCCATCCTGGCTCCAAGGGCAGTGCCCCAGCCTGGGCAGCACCTGGACAACCTTAGATGAGGCACTACCCCGGGAAGGCCTGGAAAACACCACTCATTAAAGCTGGGCTGAGTCATTGGGGTGTGGAGGCTGTTGAGTCACATTCTTGCAACATAACAAGCAAATAGAGAACAGAGGGAGAGTTTGTGAAACTTTGTCAAGGCCAGGCTTACCCTTGCTCTCCAGCGCCAGGCACAGTCATCGGTCTTCGTGGGGCGCTGGTGGAAGGCGCCGCTGGCCAGCCTGATGCCACGCCTGCACCGGCGGCACTGCGCCTACAAGCTGGTGAAGGACAGGAAACACCGGCCCGAAGACAACATGGAGCTCATCCTCATGCAGTCGGTAGAGGAGTTTGGAGTCCCAGCTGACCTGGTTTCAGTGAGGAAATCTGTGGATTGTAATCAGCTGTTTCCTTAAGAACTAGCTGAATTTGCATCCCCTGAAAACAAGAAGTTGTTTGAAGAGAAGAAATTGCTAAGACAAGAAGGAAAATGAGAAAAGATCCAGACGAAGGCAGGTGAGGCGACAGTGAAATCTCCCAGAAGCTGTCACCTGCAGGTGGGGATGAAGAACAATGTCAAATGGGAGCTAAACCCTGAAATGGCTGTCTGCCACTTTCTCAAAAACCTTGGTGTTGTGATAGCTCCACGCGCATTCAAGTTCCCCGAAGAGCCCATCACAAGGTGGGGCGAGTATCGGTGTGAGTGCGGGCTAACGGGCTGGACACTGTGAGTGGCCTCTGTCCATGGTGAAGTTTGAGAGGCCTGAGACCAAAAGACGTAGGTACTGGTCAGCCCAGCAAGCTGCCAGGGAACGGCCCTTACCAGCTCCTGATGATCTGAACTTTCTTTCGTGCAAAAGTCACGAAGCAGAATCTGAGGCACAGTGGAGCAAAGATGAGCCAGCTCTGACCAAATACGGAATTTTAGAGCGCATATGGGGACATCGGACTAAACTGCATACACATGTTGAATTCTCCATATTTGCCATCTCCATCTTCGACTGTCATCACACCTGGCCTTATCGGGACAGTCCTGCTCAGGAAGCACCAAGCTGTAGATTTGATAAACTGAAGGTTAATAGACCAAAATGGTCGAGTTCCTCTTTCCTCCATTGGAACAAATGGAAGAGCTAGCCATTGTCTTTAATACTTGACTCATCCTCATCATCCCAAATGAACATTTATTTCATCTCACGAAGAAATAAAGAGGTTGTATTCTAAAACAAACAAATAGCCCTGGCTAGCGTGGCTCAGCGGATTGAACGAGGGCCTGTGAACCAAAGGGTCGCTAGTCTATTCCCAGTCAGGGCACATGCCTGGGTTGTGAGCCAGGTCACCAGTAGGGGGCGCATGAGAGGCAACCACACATTGATGTTTCTCTCCCTCTGTTTCTCCCTCCCTTTCCTTCTAACAATAAATAAATAAAATCTTTAAAAAAAATTTATTGAACACAGCCGCATTTTTTAAATGAAAATTCTATCAGAAGTTCATTTGTTCTAGTAAAACCCAGTATTTAATAAAATGTACTGTGTATAAATATCAAAAAAAAAAATTAAAAACAAAAAAACACAAACCTTTTTCAAGGCCATTTCAAAAAAGCATTCACCAGCTCTACAGGAGTGAAATAAAAGGTGAGCAGGCAGCCACAAAGTCAGACTGGTCCAAACTAAACAAGGTCAGGTTAGCCCATAGCTGACCCAAGAGAGCAAAGGAAGAGACCTCTTGAAAGGCAAATACTTTCTGGGGTCTGAAGGCCTAGAATGGGCCTGGAATACTAGTCATGAACAAGGCTTAATGCTCGGAAAAGACCTCTCATGGGGGTCTCAGCAAGTCTCTTACCAGCCTCTGGTTTCCAGCTTTAACTATTCTTAGTCTTGAACCCCTAGCTGGACAGAATTTACCAAAACAGAATGTAGGCCTTCATACCCCAAGGACCCAGGCAGAGGGAAGTGCTTTGAAACTGAGATCTCTTTCCAGGGCATAATTGGTTCAGATCTCTGAAACTGGAAGATGAAAACCCCAGTTTATTAGGGATCAATAGCACCTCAGAGGCAGGTTTGCTGGAACCCGAAGGCTCCCTAGACAAGCAGAGGCAGGCCTGACTTGTTTTCCACGTAGCTCAGCATCGTTTCTTTTAGGCAACGATCTGAAGTGGGACACCTGGCCCGGAGACCCACACTAAATGTTCATCCTTACGAGTGCATGCTTTCGATAGATGAAATGGTGGAAACTCACAGGAAGCAAAGAATGCCGAGACTACCACACTGGTGTGATTGGCCCCACCTGTCTCCGGCGTGGACACCCCTTCCCCAACAGGACATCTCGACTCTGGCTTTTAATAAGCGATGAGACGCTTATTTTCACTCTCTTGATCAAAGTATCGGGAAATGCTTTCTGCCTTCTTGACTGATTGTTTTTCTCTTGCTTCCTGAGCTGGGCTGGGGAAAGAAAGAAAAGAAAAGGAAGGAGAAACCCAGGAAGACAAGAGAAGTTCCTCCCATCCTTTGATGAATTTCTCTTGTGCTCCTGGGATGGCTGAGCCAGGGCCTGAAGTGACTGGTCTGCCCCACTCACATTATGTCACTTTTCTCTCTAAAAGAAGGCTGACCAGTGCCTCCATTTGTGTTGAGTGTTTCCATCCAGGGCCTGTGGACTGTCTTGCAAATGTGTCTTTGGCAGCACAGAAGGCCAGGTGTGGGTGTGGATGACGAGATGCAAGTTCATCTTTGCCTCTGGAGAAACCAGTCAAAAGCAGGGCTTATTGTGGGTAGCCAGATCCTCTCTAAATCCAGTATATTTTGACTGCATGATGCGAAACAGAAGAGATGAGAACTGACATTTCTAAGGGTGCCGGGCACTTTAGCTATGTACTCACTTAATCCCCCAACAAGTTGGAAGCACGTGGCATGGTACCCATTTTACAGATGATGAACCTGGGGTTGTGTGTTTGATAAGGTACTAACGGTAGGACCTTAGGTAGCTGGTGAGTGAGATTTGAAGCCACATCGGTACATGCAGAAGCCTATGTGCTCTCCACAAAATCATGCATACTGCTGTGCCATGGTCATCTCTGGTCACTTCTTAAATCTTGCCTGGGTTTTCAGAGTGCCAGGAGTGATGGTGAGGTTACCAGTGATTTTAATTTCATCTTTTAAACATATTTAATTTGAATTTTATATTTTAAATTCACTTAAACTTTATATTTTAAATATATTTGCTTTGAATTTTATATTTTAAAAATATACTTAAACTTCATTTTAAAATATATTTCAAACATTTTAAAACTTATACCTAAAAACACAAACATACAATTGTTAGCTGCCAAAATTATAACACAGTGGAAACCAATAACACATAAACCTTTGATGACACATTTTTGAGCCAATTTTGGGATAAAGCTTTTTGGACCCTCCCTCCTTTCCTTCTCCTTCGTTCTCTCTCCCTCCTGACAGAACTTCGAAGTGTAAATTTACCTGTGGTAAACTGCAGAGTTCTTCAGTGGACAACCCACAGATATGCACACATACATTCTACTACACTCCATATAACCACCACCTATGTCAAGATATACGCAATGCCCAGCATTCCAGAAAGTTCCTTTGTGCCCCTTTCAAATCACTAGCACCCCTCCCCGCAGTCCTTGGTCTGATTTGAGAACCGTAGACCAGTTACTCACACGCCATTGATTAGGGCGGTGGCGGGTCTGCCCTGGCCTTTGAAGTCTGTTCCAAGAACGCAGCATCCGGTCAACCACCTCCCAAGGCTGGTAGCAGGAGTCTGGTCCCCGCTCTCCTCGGGCCTCAGCGAGCTTTCAGAAAGGCCTGTGCGAGCTGCCACGCGGCTCTTCCGCTTATAACAAGCATGGTGCCCTTCAGGTCTGGCTTTCGTATCCAGGACCAGGAATTCAATTGTCCTAACGATAATTTGATTTGGAAATTTTAAAATGTTCTGGTGTCTGACGGGTACTGGACTCATTGGGATGATCATGCTGTAGGTTATGTAGATGTCTAACCACCGTGTTGTACATCTGAAATCAGTATAATACTGTACGGCAACTTAATTAAAACATAAAATTTAAAAAAACGCAACATCTGTGAAAAATGCAGTGAAATGTGGTATACTTATAAAAAATGACAAGACAAGCTTTTAAAAAATATTTGTTTACTCTTTGCAACTTAAATAATAGCTACAGGTAAATTAAATGTTGAGCTTGATATAAGATTGCAATGGTTATACCTATATTAATTATTTCAAATTTTGGTATTCATCAAAATAGTAATTTTTCCTCATAGATTAACTTTATAAAAATATATGCTAAATAAAATTTAACTTAAGATGAATACAATTATTTAAAAAATATTTTAAAATTGGGGTTGATATTAAGATTTGTCTCAAAATGTTATATTACTAAAAAGTTTGCGCTCCACATCCTAGGGCATAATTTGTTTGCACATAGAAACTTGATGGGCCCTAGCCCTGACCAGTGTGGCTCAATTGGTTGGGCATCGCCCTGCAAAGCAAAGGGGTGCCAGTTTTAACCCCAGTCAGGGCACATGCCTATATTGTGTGCTTGGTCCGTGGTTGGGGTGCATGAGAGGCAATGGGATCGATGTTTCTCCCCCTTCCTTCCCTTCTCTCTAAAAGTAAATAAAATCTTAAAAAAGAAAGAAAAAACTTGATGGCCCTTCAAGTAGCTGGATTTTTCTCTTCTTGACAAGCAATTTATTTCAGACTCACACTCTTCTGGTCTGCCCTTATTCTTTTCCTATCCGATTTGAAGCATTTTCTCTATTTGTGGGCATAATGGAAACAAGTAGTTAACACACTCGGCCACCTTCACCAGGAGACTGTGCCCTTCCTTAGAAGACTGATTGTGGGGTGTCACATGTGTGTGTGTGTGTGTGTGTGTGTGTGTGTGTGTATGTGTTATTAATAACATTGGGGATTGTTATTCTTGTTCCCTGTAGGTGAAAAGTATTTGACTATTCTCAAAAGTCACTTCCTGAAATAAAGCGGGAGATGGGGGGGCAGGGGCGGGGCTGGCAGGGTGGAGCATGGGCCTGAGGGCAGTGAGTCATCTCACAGGCAGCTGGGAGGGAGCACGGGGCTGCTGCATGTGAGCTGGGGAAGACTTGCTCAATCCCCACCCAGCTCAGGTCAGTGAGCTGAGCTGGACTTCAGGCCCTTCTGACCTGAGGGCCAGAGGGGGCAGATGCACAGGGTAGTGGTCAGCAGGGGCAATTGGAGGTGCAGGTAGAAGGCACACAGGTCCTGGGGTGTTGTCTGGGCTATTCAGCTGCTGGAAAATGGAGGTTCAGAAAGTTACGTGGACTGTGTGAAGTTGGACTTAGGATAGAACCAACCTAACACTTGGCTAGGTAACACACACAGTAGGCACACTGGACAGGACCAGGGAAAGGGGCAGGGCTTAGCAGGTGGGAAGTAGAGGAGAGAAGGAGCAGAAGGGGTCACCCAGTGCAGGAACCTCAGGTCCTGAGAGAAATCTCGGGCTCCCAACCTGGATTAGACTCGAACAATTGCTGAGTAGAAGGACCAAGAAGCAACCAAGAAGGTCAAACCAGAATGGAAACTCGGGAGGAGGTTCTGAAAGAGGCTGCACAGCACAGTCAGGCAAGGAGAGCAACCCAATTCCACCCCCGACCCACTAAAATTGGGGAGCGTGACTGTTGCCCGGAACCCTGCAGGCAGTGGGTATGTGGGAGGATGGTTTTCTAGATAAAACCTAGACCAAGTCCCATGAGAGCTTTTAAGAAGAAATTAGGGAAGCAGGACCACGAGAGGCCTAGTCCCACTTGTGACATCACCAGTGACTTACTCTAAGTTTTGCTGTGGTTAACTGCACCCCACCCCCTAGCTACCTTTGTTATCTTCTATTTCTTAGTAATTACCAGTACACAGCAGTGTTTATGGGGATCAACTTCCTGGTTTCCTATTCTAACTTTTCCACTTACTAACTCTGTGAACTTGGCCAACTTGTTCAATGTCCCTGAGTTTCTATTTTTTTATCCCTCCGTGAAGTTGGAATAATAATAGGACCAACTACGGGGTAAATATAACTAAATGAGATTATGCACGTAAAGCCCGTGGTCCAGGGCTCATTGACCACTTCCCACGGTGATGGTGAGGGTAGAAGTAATAGCAGCAGTAGAAGTAATGGTGGCAAACCAGAAGGTTGTCATGTACTTGTTTCAGAGACGGGAGAGTAGCAGAAAAGTTGGGAAATGGTGCCCTGTTGGCTTGGGGCCCAGAAGAACCTGAGAAGAAGAGCTTCCTACTGTGGTTAATCTCTGGGCACCTGCTCATTCCAGGTTGGTCCCCACAAGCATGGCCACAGCTCTGGACACCCTCCCTCCCTTCAGGTCTCTGCATTGAAACCATCTCAGTCAATTCTTTTTCCTGCCGGGAACCTGACCAACCCAGTGCCGGATGGTGTTGGTTGTCTTTCCATCAGTCTTTTCTGCCAGTCCTCAAACCAGCTGCTTCTCCTGCCTTCTCTCCTTGGCTGTGGTACCAGCGTTCTCCCAAGCACCTGAGTATGACTTTCATTTTTTTTCTTTAAAGATTTTATTTATTTATTTTTAGAGAGAGGGGGCGGGGGAGAGAAAGGCAGAGAGAGAGAAACATCGATTGGTTGCCTCCCATGTGACCCCAGTTCCCAGCCGGGGTCCTGGCCTGCAACCCAGGCATGTGAAAATGGTGGATCTTAGCAAGCCTGAGCCAACAGTGGACAGGCAGCTTAGCGGAGATGGTGCAGCCCCAGTGCAAAGTTCCCAGAAAAGCCTTCCCGGGAGCAAGGTGTCTCTCAGGCCCCGGAGCCATGGGTGGGCAATGCGGGATTCAGTGGGGAAATTTGGAACATGAGTCCCATAGCAGTAACTATGGCAACAACACTGAAAGCTAGTTTCCTCTAGCTCACATCTGGCTGGAGCAGCACATGCAGAGGAGCCAGCCCTTTATGAGTCACACGGACCTCACTGAGGCCCCATGAGAGTCGACATTCTTTTTTTAAAAATATTTTTACTTATTTTATTTTTAGAGAGAGGGGAAGGAAAGGAGAGAGGGAGAGAAACATCAATGTGTGGTTTCCTTTCACACCCCCCCACCAGGGATCCAGCCCGCAACCCAGGCATGTGCCCTGACTAGGAACCGAACTGGCAACCCTTTGGTTCGCAGGCCAGCACTCAATCCACTGAGCCACACCAGCCGGGCGAGAGCCGACATTCTGTATTAGGGCTTCCTGCTGGCAAGCGATCGACTTCAGCTCTGCAGATCAGCTTTCTGTGCTCATAATTTTGTGGGGCAGAACATTTCCTGTGGTTCTTACAGCCACATATGCCAACTGACTGATGGTCACTCAGGGACCCAAATCCAAGCTCCCAGGTGAAAGAATCCAAATGTTCAGCTTGTTTCAGGAGCTCACTCCTGATTTCATCAACTCCAGCTGGGCTGAGAGGTCATGAGGTACCAGCAGGGCTGCCAGGAGCTACGCTGCTGAGGATGGCACGGAGGGGAATTCTGAGACCCGTGGGCAGGAGAAATGTCCAACAGACGTGTATCCCGTCACTTTTCTTTGTTGCCACTCCCAGTGCTGTTCTTGCTATTTTCTCTTTCCTGAGATCTTTCTGTGGCGGCCCCCTTTTCATCCGTCTCCACTCCAGTATCACCTCCTTGGGGAAAGGTGGCCTGAGCACACTAGCTACAATACCAACTGTCCTCTCCTTCCCCTTCCCCTTCTCTGTCTGCTTGGGGCTGAACTGTGTCACTCTAAAATCCACGCGTTGAAGTCCTAATGCCCAGTATCTCAGACTGTGGCTGCATTTGGAGATAAGGTAGTTAAAGAGGTAGTTAAGTTAAAATTAGGTTATTAGAGTGAGTCCGAATCTAATATGACTGGTATTCTTATAAGAAGAGAAAATCTGGACAAAGGCATATACAGCGGAAAGACTGCAAGAGGATCCAAGGAGAAGGCAGCCATCTGCAAGCCGAGGAGAGAGGCCTTGGAAAAAAATGAACCCTGCCAACACATTCAACTCAAACTTCCGGCCTCTAGAACTGGGAGAAAATAAATTTCTGTTCCTTAAGCCACTCATTCTGTGGTACTTTGGTACAGCAGCCCTCACAAGCTAATACACTCTATCCCTCTCCCTTGGTTTATGTTTTCTCAGAGGCAGTTTGCATACTGGTTGAGTGCACAGACCTTGGATCTGGGCTCAATCAGCAGTATTGGCAGCTGCTGTGAGAGGTCTGGCAGGTTATGCCAGAAGCTCTGGACATAGAGAAGTGGCTGTGATTGGAATGTGGGTTTTGGTGGGAGCTGATGCAGAAGAGAGGCCTGGGGTCAGGCTTGAGGGACAGACAAGGATGGGCTGAGGCTGGACTGGAGAAGGGCCTTTCCACCTGCTGTGGCATCAGGGAGACCTTTTACTCTCTGGTCCTCTGGCTTCCCCATCCAAGAACAGGGAAGGGTCTCCCTTCTAAGCACCCTGGGAAGCCCTAGCTGCAGGATGGCAAGGAACCTTGCAAACCAGCATTTGACATGTCACTGCCACCGCCCCCATTTCATTGGTTGACCAGGTTCTGAGGAGCCTGTTCATTTGATGTGCTGGAAGGGTGGGGTTTGTGAAATGGGTGATGCACATGTTAGGACTCCCACCGAACACCTGTGACATGAAGAGCACAGGGGCAGGTAACTGGTAATAGGACGCGGACAGGCCCAATCATTTTGTTCTGGGTGTGGAAATTGCTCTGTCTTAAAAGCAGAAATTGAGTCCCCACAACACCCAGCGTCCCCTTCAGGCCCTCAGTCTGCCAGCCACAGGTCCCACTCCAAATCCAGCTGTTGGCATTAGACCAAATATCCCAGTGCTGACTCAACTTCTCCCTTGTCACCTGGAGTGCCGACACTCTGTGGGCACCGACTTGCCAAACTTGCCATCAGTTCCACGGCCTCCCGTTGTGACACTGGCAAGACCTGTTTGTTCTCACTTTCCTGGCTGTTCCTGTGTTCGGCTATCTGTAAGGACTCACTTTTGTTTATACATCATAAGAGCTTCCTCTTTTGTGAGACATTCTTCATCTGGCCCTGTCATGTTCCAGGCTCACTCTATTTCCCATAGTTTCATTCACTCTTTATCCTTCATTGCCAATTCCGTTTTCCTATTTTGAAATTGGCTCTTCTCTCTACTGTATATTTTTTCCTGTTTTTTACTCACCCTTGAAAACCCTCTCTTTGCTCTCATCTTCATCTCCTACTCGCCCCTGGCTCGCTTTAGCTCAAATTCCCCTCATCAGATGCCCTCTGGAACTGCTGGCTTGCCACCGGCTACCTCAAACTTCCTCTTCCGCTTCCTGGAGAGATACCTCCCCTAGAGTCCTGGGTTTTTATCAGGGTTCCCAAATCTCTGTATTGTTAGAAATCAGCCAACCTATTTTTCGAGGCCTAAAACTGGCCTTGTCCTTTATTTTAAATGGTGCAGAGATCCATAAAAGTTACTCAATGACATTTTTATCATTTTTATTAGATTGCTTTTTACATTTGTCTTGGAGGAGTTTACATAGGCTTTGGGTTGGGTACTAGTGAGCCATTTACCACATGGGTACAAATTTAAATTCCCACACACACCCTGATCACGGCAAAATTCTCTGTTGGCTTTCAGAGGCTTGAAGTTGGCACCAGAGGGTACATGGGGATGTGCAAGGAAGGGAGTGAAGCTGAAGAGATGTCTGATCACATTGTCAGGTGTAAGTGAGCCCAGGTGTAAGCGAATAAGAGCAAGAGCTTTATCATTCCCGGAGATCACCAAAGATTACCAGAAAGAAAGATAAGAGGGTGACTCACCCCTTGTCTTCAGAACAGCCCACGGGCTGTTCCTTTTTCTTATTTACCAGCAGCTAACCCTTTAAGGGCAGTGGAACCACGCCTACCTATGTGGCCTCATGATTCAAAGTCTTAAGATTTACAGCATTTTCTTGAGAGACAAAGGCCATGCCTGTGGGTAAGTCCTTTTAAATACTCATAGCTTAGACATTGCTTATGAATGATCCATTCAAGTAAATTGATTGCCAGGTTTCCTCTTCAGAAAAGAAGTTATGTTTACATAGTTAGTCCCCAGCCACACACAGTGACTTCTAGGTAAGAACAGTACAAGTGGATAAGGCACTTTCAAGTACATCCTAGAGGATGCCAAGACACCCTCTCAATTCCATCAAGTGAGTTCTTCATGTGCACTTTCCCCTTATGATGGAAAGCTGGGTGAAATAATGTATCTTTCAACAGTTTGTTAATTACTTGGTTATTTTAAGGAGTACAGGCATTATTTAGGAACCAGACAATACCTGGCTTTCTCCCTAGTTTACATAAGCCAGTTCCTGCAAGAATTCTTTGCTCAGTGTTTTCCTAGATGGGTTATAAAAGTCAGGAATTCCAGCTTCTGTTCCTAGATATGGGTGATGAGCTTAGATAAGTAAATCACTTTCCCTGAGAGAAAAAAATGAGATGATAATACTTATCTATTTCTTCTAATGAAAAAAATTGACGCAGTCCAAAGAAGAGTATACATAATTTAACTTTCCTGTGCAAAGTGTATTAAATAGGTAGCTGATAATCACATCATAATAAAGTTGTTATTTATCCAAAGTAAGTGGTCAATCTTGACAGTTCCCTGGACAATAGACATTAAAATTTTTTCTTTGGCCCTGGCCTGGTACCTCAGTTCGTTGGAGCATTGTTCTGAGACACCAAGGTTGCTGGTTTGATTCTCTGGTCAGGGCACAAGCAAGAAGCATCCAATAAATGCATTAACAAATGGAACAACAGATAGATGTTTCACTTTCTCTCTCTCTCAAAAACAATCATAAATAAAACATTTTAAAGTTATTTTTATTATTTTTTAATTATACAGGGTCTGGCAGAAGTAACACCATTGAAAGTGGTTGGTAGGGTAGATGAATGTCTCACAAGAGATGGACAGCAATTTGCATATTTCACCTAAAATGTCACATGGTGTGCTTGAGTGTGATATTGTTGTGTTATAGAATTACGTGCTTATGATATTGTAATAAGAGATTTTTATGTAATAAAAAAGAGCATTATTTGTGCTGGACCCTGTATTTTATTGATTATGCTATTACAGTTTTCCTAATTTTTCCCTCTTTGCCCTCCTCCACCCAGCACCCCCCACTCCCTCAGGCAATCCCCACACCATTGTTCATGTCCATGGGTCATGCATATAAGTTCTTTGGCTACTCCATTTCCTATACTGTACTTTACATCCCCATGGCTATTCTGTAACTACCTATTTGTACTTCTTAATCCTCTCATTTCTTCACCCACTCCCCCACACACCCCTCTTATCTGATAACCATCAAAATGCTCTCTGTATCCACCATTCTGTCTCTGTTCTTGTTTGCTTAGTTTGTTTCTTAGATTCAATCATTGATAGATTTGTATTTTTTTTTTTTTGTCATTTTATTGTTCATAGTTTTGATGTTCTTTTTTCTTAAATGAGTCCCTTTAACATTTCATAAATAATGGTTTGGTGATGAAGAACTCCTTTAGATTTTTTCTTGTCTGGAAAGCTCTTTATCTGCCCTTCAATTCTAAATGATAGCTTTGCCGGGTAGAGCAGTCTTGGCTGCAGGTCCCTGCTTTTCATGACTTGGAATATTTCTTGCTAATCCATTCTAGCCTGCAAAGTTTCTTTTGAGAAATCAGCTGACAGTCTTATGGAAACTCCCCTGTAGGTAACAAACTGCTTTTCTCTTGCTGCTTTCTAGATTCTCTCTTTATCTTTAAACTGTGGCATTTTCATTATGATGTGTCTAGGAATGGGCCTCTTTGCATCCATCTTGTTTGGGACTCTGTGCTTCCTGGACTTCCATGTCTATTTCCTTCACCAAATTAGGGAAGTTTTCTTTCATTATTTTTTCAAATAGAATTCCAATTTCCTGCTCTTTCTCTTCTCCTTCTGTCACTCTTATGATGTGAATGTTGGAACACATGAAGTTGTGCCAGAGGCTGCTTATACTATCCTCATTTTTTTTTATTCTTTTTTCTTCTTGTTCTGATTGTTTGTTTTTTTTTTTGCTTCCTTATGTTCCATATCATTGATTTGATTCTTAGCTTCATCCACTCTATTGTTGTTGTCCTGTAAACTGTTCTTTATTTCAATTAGTGTATCCTTAGTTTCTGACTGTCTCTTTTTTATGCTGTTGAGATCCTCACTAAGTTCACTGAGCATCCTTATAAACAGTGTTTTGAACTCTGCATCTGATAGATGGCTTATCTCCATTTTGTTTAAGTCTTTTTCTGGAAATTTAATCTGTTCTTTCATTTGGGCCATGTTTCTTTGTCTCTTTATTTTGATAGATTTCCTGTGTTTATTTCTGTGTATTAGGAGAGCTGCTTTGACTCCATGTCTTGGTAGTGTGGCCTAATGTAGTAGGTGTCCTGTAGGGTCCAATGACGCAGTCTCCCTTTTCACCCAAGCTGGGTACTCAAGGCACACCCTTTCTCTGGGCTGAGTACACACTCTTCTTGCAATTGAGCCTTGGTTGCTGTTGGCAGATCAATGGGGGGGATTTACCCAGGCCAGTCAGCTGCAAGGACTGGCTGTGACCATTTACCACCACTCTCTGCACTCCATGGAGTATCAGCTGTGCAAGGGCAGGGTAGTGGTCTCCAATATTGTCTGTAGCTGTCCACTGGGTACACTTGCCCTGGGGTTTCCCAGGTGGTGCAGGGAAAGAGCAGCCCCCACCTGTGTTTTGCCTGGGGCCACCCTGCCTGATCTGTAAAGCAATCTGAGATGGTTGCTACTTGTGCTGGGTTTGGAGATTCCCAGGCAAAGCCGAGCTGTGAATCTAGGCTGGCTGCTGCTAGTATTGGGCCTGGGACTCACTGAAGGCAGCTGTTGCTTGTTTGATAGGGTTTAGGAAGTTGTACAGCATGAACCAAGACCAGCCATTCATATGGAAAAGCAGCTTGGGTGGGCCCCCTAGCTGGGTGAGGCAGAGCCTCTGGGGATCTCTTAGGCAGGTCAAACAGTGTTAGCCAGTTTGATGGAGTCTCATATATGGCACCAGCCTACCTGCTCTGTGGGTTGAGGGCTCAGCAAAGGGACAATGGCCTCTGTTTGCCCAGATTGTACCCACTTCAGTTCCTCCCTGTATAGCAAGGGTGCCTTTCAAGCTTCTACTGTGGTGCTGGAGCTCAGAGGGAGTGAATCTGAGTAGGTGAGTCTGTGTGTGGGTTCTTTAAGAGGAACTGCTTAGGGCTCCAGAAGTTTCTTCCACCAACTCAAACCCCACTGGTTTTTGCAGCCAGAAGTTGTGGGGACTTAATCTTTTTGGCATTGGAACCCTGGGCTGGGGGGCCTGGTGTGGGTCTGGGAATCCTTGCTCCCAAGATATCCCTCCCAAATTTTTATCCACCACATGTGGGTGTGGGGCTAGCCCTTTCTGCATCTGCACCCTTTCTACCAGTCTGGATGGATGTGGTTTCTTTAATTCTGTAGTTGTCAGACTTCCATTCAATTTGATTTCTGATGGTTCTGAGTGATGGTTGTTCTATATTTTAGTTGTAATTTTGATGTGGTTCTAAAAAAATTTTCTGTGTATTTTACAAACCTAGTAACCCATTTATTGAATTCTTTACTCTTAATTTTTAAAATAATTTTTAAGGAGTATTAAGTAGTTAACTAGAAAGGAAAGTATTGAAAATGATAAAATTAAACAGCCACAGGATTTTTCTCCAGTTCCCACACTATATGAATTTATTCATTTAGGAAATATTGAATGGCTACCACGTATCAGGTGGATTCATCAAGGAATAACACAGCAAAGAACTCTGTGGTCAGAGAGGGGAGTGGAAGAAAGGCAGGGGGACCAACAATAAACAGTGACATAAGAAATAAGTAGTGTTTACACCATACTGGAAATTGATAAATGCTAGGGCCCAGCAGCATGAGGAGCTGGGGAAGGTTGGACCTGCAATTTTAAACAGGGTGGTAACATAGCACAGTCATGGAGAAGGTGACATTTGAGCAAAGACTTGAAGGAGATGAGAAAATACAAGGCCTGTTCAGAAAGTATCCAGCCATGTCATACTGAAAAATGGAGACTTTTTTTGTAGAAGATAAAGATACAAGAAACATTGTACACAGGACAATGACGCCTCAGTCCCCTTCAATGCAGGCACCTTGGGACCTCACATAGTTCTCTCAGTCACCATCAGCTGCCCTGTCATATTTCCCTGAATCTCATAGACGGTCTGAAATTTCTTCCCTTTCAAAGGTGATTTTAGTTTTGGGAAAAGCCAGAAGTCACAGGGTGCCAAATCTGGGCTGTAGGGAACCCGCATACATGGGAGAATCAGGGACCTCCCATGTATGAGAGATTCAGAGATAGAAGGGGGATTGAGGAGTGTAAGATCTTCTGAGCTTTGGGAGGAGCTTTTCCCCTCTGTTTTCTTCTACATATTTTATGTTTTCAGATCTTACATTAAAGTCTTTAATTCATTTCAAGTTAATGGTTTAAACTTTTTTAAAAAATTCATCTTGGACATTCTCATTCATTTCCCTCAGCTATTCCCCAGTTAAATGTCTCCAGATACCAAATACAATCTCTTGCAAGCATCCACGTTTGATGTAACAACCTTTCTAGAGGGTTAGCTGTGTCCTATCCCTGCTTTTACCAAAAGTGCTTTTGTATTTAATTGTCCCCTCCTTCATCAAGACTCTCCCCAATCTTTGGGAAAACAGATAGATTTTCTAGGAAGTGATTCATTATTTCACTCATTCGTTCATGAAGCAAATACTTCCTGAGAACCTACTGCATACCACACTGGGTAGATGCTGAGGGCGCAGTGAGGAGCAAACAGCAAACCATTTAGCCCTCAGTCTGCGAGGTGTGTGCCCACATCACAGTTCCAGAAGCCAAGCACATGGGAGCGACTCACGGGGCGTCTCAAAAACTGGACAGAGTCCCTTCCCGCAAGTCACTGTGCACTTCTTGGGAAGGCTTTGATGCTGAGAGAAGGGTTAAGTTACGTAAATGCAGAAGGGATGAGAGTGCCTGCAATTCAGGCAGAAAACAAGTAAACATCGTTAAAGCGAGCGAGCGAGCGAGCAAAACTCCCTAAAGAAGCACGAGCTACAAGCTTCGCAGGCTCGCCCTCTCTCCGTCTCAGGTGAGGATAGTGAACGTGACCACTCTCCAGGCACCAGGGGCTGCGGAAAGGGCCGCCCTTCAGGGTCCCACCCGCCGTGTCCGGGTCCAGAGGGTGTCCTTTGCTCCCGAAGCGGCCCGGGGCTCGCCCAGCCTGTTCCACGGGGAGAGGCCGGCTGCGCAGGGGTGGCGGCCACGCCCTGGCAGAGGCGGGGCGGGCGGGACCAGGCGTATTTGAGGCGCGGCCCTACCGCCCTGTCAGGGACAAAACGACCTCGCCAGGAGCCACACCCGGAGCGAGCGAGCTAGTGCCCAGGCGTGTGGTGAGTGTCACAGGCGCCCGGGACCGGGGGACGGGGACCCGACCTGCTGGCGACTCCGGCCCGGCAGGGGCGAGGATGCTCGCGCGCTGCTCCGTGCGCGGCCCCCTTTGGAGAGCTCGGGAGGGTGCGTGGCGAGCGGGCTTGGCTTCCCGGGGCCCTGGGCGGCGGGCGGCGGGCCCGGAAAACTGGAGAGCCCCGAGGGGAGCGGTGGGCACCCTCTCGACAGGGGTCCATCGTCTTTGACCCCTCGAGAGATCGGGCTCAGAGGGAGTTAGCAGCATCTCACTAAACTCACATCCATACCTCCTCGGGGCGGACGGGTGTGTCCGCGGACGCCGGGCGTGGACACAGGACACCCTCTGCGGCGACTGGGAGGCTGAGCCACCCCGAAATCAGCTGGGTTTGCCTGCGAGAGCGTAGTGGAGGGGCGCGCCCAAGCTTGGTATCGGGAACCAGGTCCCGTACCCCAGCACACCGGGAGTACTGCCCGGGAACTCTCAAGGGCGGCACCCGGGCCCGTGACTTGGCTGCCCCGCTACTTGTTCTTGCTGTGCGGTGCGAATGACTCCGTCTATCAATCCCAGCAGCGTCAGGGGGACAGCTGCTCTCTGGATGCTGATCCCACAGAAAAGGGTTGGGTCCCAAGGCCTGAGTGGTCATGTGCCCGGCTTGGCAAAGACCGAAAACCCTAAGCTTTTGCAAATCAGCGACTCATCCCTGATCAGATTGGCTAATTTGAGCATTAACGATGTCAGATGTGTGCTGAAGATGGAAGGTGGGGCGTGAGGGTGGCAAAATGTGGGTCCGAGTGTGCAGAGCCCTAGTTGAAGTTGGGGTGTGCGTGTGTCAAAAACATTTGAGGATTATTCTGAATTCTCAGCTAAAACACTGAAATGCATCCACTGTAAGGATTAGATGCTCAGTACCAGGGAATCAGGGACACATAGATGAAGCTGTTAACTTGGGTTTCAGGCCAACCCCTTGAAAGTCAGCCATTCCTGTTCCAGATACTGGGGAATATCTATCTGTAAGGTGACTCCTGGGAGTTGGGTTGCTGGACCACAAGGACCGTTGGACCTCAGGGACCCAGCCCGTTTCCAGGATTCTGGGAAAGAAATGGAAAGCAGGGTTAGTTAATTCTAAAAAAAATTAAAAAATGACAGCAATAAAAATTGACCACTTGGGCACAGAGCATAAGAACAAATTTTCACCAACTTCCAGCATTCTGACTCATTTGCCTCAAGTTTATAATATTTATCTTTCATACTAGAAAATTCTGTTTTCATAAGTTAAAATTTAGTAATAAAAATGTAGTTTTCCACAATGATCTCCTTTTCAGATACTGACTTTGAATCCCTAGAGTAGAGTTTCTCATTCCTTTGATGGTTGTGCTTCATCCTTGATCTTTGGGGGACTGGAGCTGCTCTTTGAATCCCCGATGTTGGGGGAGGGGTCACACCTACAATTGCACTCACTCCATATTCCAGGGAGAAATTTGATCATGGCCCCTGAATAACCGTGAGATTCATGGTAACTGATCCAAAACACAGCCTCTCTTTCCTGTGATGGTTCGGGACACAGACTCCCACTGAGCACAGCGATTTAACGTTCAGTCTGGTGCCTGAACTGGTTCTTCTCATTAAATTCTCAGTGGTCAGCCTGCCGGGATAGCGCTTGCTGTAATGTAGGCTTACAGTTTGCTGCTAAGTATCATGTGTTCTCTCTTGACTGATGTTCAGCTTTTCCATAGGGGGAAAAATCAGTAACTGAGAGGCACAAAGTAACTTTACCTTCCCTGATGTAGAGGATCTATGATGAGAAAGAAATCCTACTAATGGACCAGTTCCCTTCATTCCAACTCATTCTCGCAGATTGGGCTTTGGGAAGTGGGCTTTCCCCAAGACCTGCTCAGTGTCTGAGCAAGAGCAGGAAGTAGACTGCCTCGCCCTTGTCCTTTGAAGAGGAGTGTGGCCAGGGCCTGGGGGTTCTCAGGAAATCCTTCAAGATCTACTTCCCTTATGGCTTGTGTAAAGGTCTGGGCCCTTTGTGAGCAGAAATTTCAGAGGTGCTCCTGGGAGCCTCAGCTACTGGATTAATTGCTAGGTGAGTCTAGAATAACATAGTAGTGTGGATACAGCTCTTTATTAAAGGGCAAAGCTACAATTAACGGATGATTAAAATGGTCAACCTTCAGACTCATGTTTAAATTCCTTATTCCAAAGCAAACTGAACTACTTCCTGTAGGTTTTTCCAAATGGGAGGAGCCAGGTAGTACTGCCCGTATCTTTTTGTTTGTCTTCAATGTAATTTTTCTTTTCTGATTCTAAAATGCCAAAATGGAGTTCACACAGGTATAGATTCTGTAGAGTGGGAAGGCTTTTTCACATCTGATTGTCTCTATGTGAATTATCATCTTTAAAAAATAAGATAAAATAAATAAATACATTGTCCAGGCAAGTAAGGAAGATATTTATCTAAATAGATGTTTTTTGTTGTTATCTTTATTTTGTATGGGTGTGTTTTTTATAAAGTTATAAAGTTGCTAACCTTGATTTCAAAAGAGCATCGGTTATAACCCTTTTCAAAAAAGAGATCTGATGGTTAGGAGTTGATGGAGTCCAAACGGCACATATTTGGAAAAGTACACATTATTGGTTTAAATGTGTTTATAATTAGCAAGTGACTGTGCAAAATGGCATTCTTGTGTTCAATATCGCCGCACGCTGAGTCACCCAGCTAGTTTTCTGAAAAAAACATTATTTCTTTTTAAATTTGTTTACAATTTCAGCATGTTTTGTAGTTCTGAATGAATAAGCTAGATCATTTCTAAATGAAGTAATTAACACTTTCAAAGGACTATACTTTAAAATTTCAAAATATGAGGTTCTATATTTGTTTAAAATTAGCCTGAGTTTGGAATCAGGTTGCTTGGACCCTGGTCCCTGGCCTAGTGACAGAATGAGTTAGGGCTTCCATGTCACCTCTCTGAGCCTCAGTTTCCTCACCTCTAAAGTGGGAAGATGAACTTTTCCCTGTCGGCCTCATAAGATTATTATCAGAATCAAAATAGATGAGGCATGTGAAAGTGCTTTGTAGACTGCAAAGCACCGCACAAATGCAGGGTGTAATTATTCTGATGGGCTTGTCTGATGTGTCACAACACAGTCCAAACTGTCACCCAAGGCATCACATCAAACACAGTGGAGGTAAAGTGAGATCTGCTGTTTCTTAAACGGTTTTGGTTGTGTTGGAAACTAAACTGAAAATGCTTGAGCAGAGACTTGGAAAAGAATGAATGTTCAATTTTGAAAATACCATCTTTATGTGAATTTCTGGTTGTAGTCAGCCTTTGAACCCATCTTAGTTTGATTGGAGTTATGATAAACACTTTATGAGGCCAATGACACAGATTTAACTAGTTTTAACAACTGAAACTACCTTTGTTTTTTATGTGTATGTACATGTATGTAAAGATACACATGCTAATTAGCCTAGACCAGTGGTTCTCAGCCAGGTAGATTTTGCCTTTGACCCACTTCCCCAGGGACATTTGGCAATGTCTGAAGACACTTTTGGGTGTCACAATTGATGAGGGGCAGAGGTGCCACTAGCTGTGCATTGAAGCCGGGGATGCTGCTAAACATCCAACAATGCACAGGATAGACCCCCAAAACAAAGTATCTGACTCAAAATGTCAAGGGTGCTGAGGTTGGGAATAAGCCCCTACACAATGAGAATGTTTAAAAGAAGTGAAAACACGTATAAATGTAGTTCTGGGCCTTTGGTATGTTGTCCAGGAGAGAAAGAAGAGTTTATGTAATCAAAGGAACTAAGCTCTCTGCCCACCATGAAGTTCAAGATTGTTTTTACTAGTATCCAAAATGAGAGAGGCTTTATTTTCTTGGTTTAAGAAGTGTCCTTTTCCTTTCCTGTAACAACTCTTCCCTCAAGCTCCTCCTGCGGGAGCAGCACAGTCTTCTAGGCAGGGCCAGCCTTTTGGAGAAGGGAGCACGGGCAGAAGAGGGCCCAACTTTGGCTTTAAAAGATCAGCTACTATAGGAAGTACAGTGACTGTAAACCCGGGGAGAGTCACTGTGACTTCCCAGTCAAACTGCCCTCAGTTTCCCACCTTGGAAGATGGCCACGGTGATAACCTGTTTCCAAAGATGTTTGGGAATGCCCAGATTAAAAGAGGTGTGCAACAAAATAAACGTATCTGTGTGTGTGAATGAAGTACACAAGAAGGTCTAGGAGTTCTCTCTGAGTTTTTACCAAGAAATCTAGTATTTGACATAGTTAGGACCTATCAAGTAGTCACCATTGGTTGGATCTCTTGGGGGCAATGTTATTTCTTAAAATAATTGAGTAAATATCACAAGTGGGCCCCTCAAGGAAAATGAGATTCTGATAATTGAAGGTCCAGGTAGTTCTGGCCATAGCACAGGTAATCCTGAGCCGAGAAAACTCACGCAGGCCTCAGCAGCAGTCGCATGCTGTCCTCCTGCCTCCCCTCTGCGCTGGAGGGGCTGTGTGGGAGGAGCTATCAAACACCCTGGGGCCAGGGGGAGGAGCAGGAGAAGGCAGGAATGATGTCTCCAGGCCATCCCTTGAGGCAGCATTTGGCAAGGCAATCTCTCTTTGCCCTACACCAAAATATTTTCTTCCACATTGCCTAACTTTTTTAAAAAACTCTGATTCATTGTACTGCCAAAGATTTCATTTGGAATAACAAATATCTTTTTAAAAAGCAAGCACTTTGTGCTTGCCTTTCTTCTTTATGGCTCCACATCCGTGTCTCACCTCTCCTTCCAGGCTTGGTAGCCGAAACCACACCTCACCCCTTAGAAGTAGTTGCTCTGGTCGTGACTTCCTACAGCACAGTCTGGCTCACAGCTGGCCCTTGGACCCTTTGACCATCCAGATCTTGGCCTATCCATCTTCACACCCAGACAGGAGCCTGCACTGTGCCTGTGCAGGGCAGGCATAAATGTGTGCAAATGAAGGAATAATCGGCAACAACTGCATCTGAGGGACATTGTCCTTCAGGTCTCAATAGGAATCAATAAACTCTGCTTTCCTACTGAAACCCAGAGGAGGCCATAGGGTGTCAATGAGAATGGGGCGGGGGGAGGAGTGTGGAAGGTATCAATGTGCAGGACCCTTTGTAAGAGGTAGTGGGGAGAGGGCACAGGAAGGGGGGTGAAGGAAGACCGAAGGTGGGCCAGGACTGCGTGCGTTTGCCACCCAGGAAAGGGGCAGATGATTTTCTTCTTCAGTCTTCTTTCTCCCTCCCGCATTGTATGGCCTGCTATTCCCAGGACTCGGAACACAGGCTAGTGTATTAGGGTTTCAAGTTATGGGTTCAATAGGGGTTGGTAATCCAGCTGGAGTGCATTTCCCCCCTTTGATGAGATATTTTTCTGGTTCCACACCATTGATTTGAACGTGTTTTGGAAATAGATTGGCTTGTACCAGAAGAATGCCTATAAATTGACTAGAACTACACAACAAACTATTTGTCATGTTAAATTTAAATGGGAACTCGTGAAATCTTTTCAGATTAAATCATAACCTATCATCTTTTTTTCTCCTCTCAGGAAAATGGCGGACAGTTTTTCGGTAAGTGTTCTATGTCTGTTTTCTTACATTCTAAGTTCACATAGGTGGAGAGTTTTGTTTTTAACACCACTTCTAACTCTCAGACCACGTGCGCTCTGGCCTCACCTGTCCAATGAGGGCTTGTTGGCCAGAGTCTTGTTTTTCCAGCAACAGATTTGGAAAGAAAGCCAGGTGGAAAGAGGCCTGGGACTCACTAAGAGCGAATCCTTTACCAGAAGGCCTGGGACAGAAGCGGGTGGATTCTGTGGGCCAGGAGCTGAGAAATGAGCTGAATAATGGGAAATGTGGTACAGCCTGAGCCTCCTGATTTTTGTGATTGTTTTTCTCAGGTTAGTTAGAAAATATGTGCTTTACATAGAGGGTAGATAGCTCTGAGTTTAGCAAATTATGAAAATGCAACCCTCCACAATATGAGGTGATGGTAGACATACAT
Organism: Macrotus californicus; assembly: GCA_007922815.1. Lineage (NCBI taxonomy): Eukaryota > Metazoa > Chordata > Mammalia > Chiroptera > Phyllostomidae > Macrotus > Macrotus californicus. The sequence continues at coordinate 12,369 of VMDR010004442.1, read as the reverse complement.
AAGCATAAAGCATACATAATCCCAAAGTCTAATTTCAGCCTTTGGAACACAAAACTGTTTAATAGATGGAAAGAATTTATTGATATAAATTTCATACCTTCCCTATATCCCTCTACTTTTTAGATCTCATATTCCTGTTTGTGAGTGTTTATCATCCAGTAATTGTTTATATCTTTCTTTCCAGCTTAATGATGCCCTCTCTGGGTCTGGGAACCCCAACCCTCAAGGATGGCCTTGTCAATGGGGAAACCAGCCTGCTGGGGCAGGGGGCTACCCAGGGGCTTCCTATCCTGGGGCCTATCCCGGACAGGCACCTCCTGGTGGCGCCTACCCCGGACAGGCACCTCCTGGTGGTGCCTACCCCGGACAGGCACCTCCTGGTGGTGCCTACCCCGGACAGGCACCTCCTGGTGGCGCCTACCCTGGACAGGCACCTCCTGGCGCCTACCCTGGTTTTACAGCACCTGCTTATCCTGGACCAACTGCACCAGGAGCCTACCCTGGACAGCCAAGTGGGCCTGGGGCCTACCCCGGTGCCGGCCCCACTGGTGTCCCTGCGGGACCACTGGTAAGATGGCATTAGTCATTTCATATACTTGACTGTGACTGGGACAGAGCTAAGGAAGAACACAGCGATTTTTGGGGGGCTGTAGTGCCATCACTTTGCAGTGCTCCGGCTGGGCGCTTGTTCTGGGCACCGACTTGCAAAGGGCTTGAGGGAGACCTGAAGCTTTAACCTTACTGCTTAGAGCCACTTTTCAAAGACCAGACATGATGTGTGTTGGTCCAACAGACAAAATAGTTACTGAGCTTAGTGTGTATAGCGTTGGCACAGAGACGCTAACCCATGATTTGAAGCCATCTGTGAAGCAGCTTCTACTAATCATGTTAAGAGCATGGTAATGGGGGAAAGTTTTTGTTATTTTGTTATTAATAAACACTGAGTAGATAACGTGCCAGTAGTGTGCTTCGACATGGATGACCTCATTTGACCCCACAACCACCCTGGAAGGTATCCCCATTTTACACATGAGGAAATGGGGCAGCAGAGTTATACAGCTTGCTCATGATCATAGGGAGAACATGTGGGGAACCCAGGTAATCTAGTTTTGAAAAACCTTATAAAGATAATTTTGTAATATAAGGATTAAATTTTCATTTATATTAAAACACATTTTAGTGAAGAAATTTTAAGTGCGAAAACTTAACGCTGTAGGGCTCAGACACATCTCAGACACAGGCCCTTCCCTTCTGGACTTCTCGTCTAGCTGGGAAATACGCAGCTCAGAGGAAAGAGTTCAGTAGCAGCTTGGGATCAGACCCGTTCGGGACCACGTAGAAGGTGGCACAGGGAGCATCCGACCTGCTTTTAGATCAGCTTAGAGGAAAGCGCAGAGAAAGTGTTGGGGGTGTGGGTGGCATTGGGCAGGGCCTAGCCCACACATGGTTAGTCCACTGCAGGCAGAGGGGGGGACATGAAGGCAGATGGGAGAGAGATTGCAGGGGAAGAACCCTAGACTCTGCTGGTTAAGTCTTAGGAGTCAGAGATGACTGGCTTTTCAAGACAGGACAAACTAGGGCACCAGCCAAGGGTCAGCCCAAACAGGGAACTCAGGAAGAGGACGAATGGGGGAGGGGCAGGAGAAACAATTCCAGTTCATACTTGTTGAATTTGCAGCATGGAGCAAATCTGGAAGGAGGAAGTATGGGACTAGAACAGATCAGGGCTAGAGATAAAAAACTTGAATGACAGTTGAACCCAGGGGGGAAATCACAGAGGGGAAAAAAGAAGATGCCAGTGATGGAGCTTTGGGAATATTTACAGTACCTCGAACATAAATATTTGAGGAATGAACTAGGAAATGTATTAACTGGAAGGTGTTCATTTCACAAATATTGAGCATCTGCTACCTACTAAGTGCTGTGTTGGTGCTATGAGTAGAACATATAACCCAGAAGCCCAAGAATGTGACATGAGGAAGTACGTTATGTGATAAGGGTCCTAAGAATGACACAAAAAAAATGTTAATGTTGATTGTAAGGTCTAGCTTAAGCCCTTTCAAAATATAGTTGAAGTGAATGAATTACAGACAGGGATGGCCCTGGTAATAAGAGCTACAATGGTCCAAAAAAGACTGTGTTCTTTGACACCAGTTAACTGATGGCTTTATTCTTGATTCTTAGTTTTACATGTAAGGAACCTTATCTCTTCAGGTCCTGGGCACGGTGGCCTGGGAGTCCGGACAGATGGCTTAAATTAGGGTTATGTGTTATTCACACATATAAATAGCGACCAAACTTCAGCAACATACTTTCCTCTCTTTCTCCAAGAAAACATGTCTATTGATATACATGTGTTTTTCATCCTCAGACTGTACCTTATAACCTGGCTTTCCCTGGAGGAGTCATGCCCCGCATGCTGATAACAATTATGGGCACAGTGAAGCCCAATGCAAACAGGTACAGAGCAAAATGTGGAAGTCTAAATATGTTTGCCCACTGGTTTTGAATAAAGGCCGATCTCTCTTGAAGTTTAATAGAATCTTTAAAAACTACACATTTAGTGCCTTGGCTTTCCCATAGTACAGAATTATCCCATCAATCAATACGTGCCCCTACCAAGGGGACAAGATTTCCCTTGCCCAACCTGGTTTTTCTCCCAGAACCTAAAGAAAACAGAGTTCTACATTGTGAGGACAAAGAGGAAGAGCAGAAAAACCCGTTCTGTTCATTCTTCCTGGCAGTAAAAACCTTCTTAGCATTGAAGGAAACTGGAGTCTTTGTGATGTCATATTTGGCCATCCGTCCACCTCTGAACCATATAGTGTCTAAAAAACCAAGCATGCACTTTAGCTTAGATGTCCATCAGAAATGAGGATCGGAAGCCAAGGATCCCAGTGGACATAGCCGTGAGTTGAGCTGAGCTGGAACGTGATCCCTTTGTGTCCGCAGACGAGTCTCCCTGCGCTTGTGCGGTCACAGTGCAGTCTCAGGGCTCTCAAGCTGGGCTGCCAGTGCCCGTCTTCACACTGGGTGCACCTGCAGAGTCAGATTCCCACGGTGGTGGCCTGGTCTACAGATGATAAGTGGCAGAATGGGGAACCCCTGTCTTCTGAGTGGTCGCTATTTACTTCAAAGGTTGGAAAAGATTGTATAAGTTGAAACTCCATCAGAATAAGTCAGCCTTTGCCATGGGAACTGGCTTGATTGAGGTGAGCTAGGATGGAGCAAGACTGAGCTACTTTAGGAAAATCCGTGCTGTTTCTGGCTGCCCTGGGACCGCAGGCCTTGGTTATCACCACTGGTTATGTCATACTTATGTGTCAGACATGTGTCAGACAGACAGGCTGAGACTATCCTGAGGACATCCAGTATGCCTGTCCCTGAGGTGAGTGGTGCCACTAAAGGTCCTGCAGCCATTAATTAGTATGTCTCTGGGTCTTATAGGCAGTATGTAAAAGACACACAAACAGCCTTCGTGAATGAATGTCTGTCACCCTGCTCCTGGTGAATAAACAGGAGCCACCTCCTCTGTTACCAGGAGACAGACTGGCTTCTGATCTGATCATTTTACATTCAAATAGCCCATTCACTCCGACCTCTAGACAGCTTCCTCTGGATCTACTCCATAGTCACTACCCTAAGACAACTGTTCCTTCCATGAGCTTATATAGCTTCTCTAAACACAATACTTCCTTGTACAGTAAAGCTTGTCTCACAGCGAATTGCAAAACGTATATATTCTCTGCCTATGTTCTTATCCGTCTTTCCTCCCAGCACAACATAGAACCCAGCACACCTTATTCTGTGCAGGCAGCACGCACAGTTTGCTAATATCTGCCCCCCTCCGACAGCCCCATCACTCAGAGCCACCTGGTATCTTTGCCTTTGTTTAGGGTTATTGAACTGCAAACTGCAGCTCCATTTACACTAGAGATGTAGACTGAGACTGTGGCAGTTCCAAACAATTTTTGATTGGAATGGTTAAGGTGCTGGTAAACTGAAAAGATTGTTGCTTGATCCTGCATATTCTGTGAAAGGAATTAGAAGAAAAAAGAATGCTTAAGGTGGGAGAAATGACCATATCTTCCTTTTCCCTGAAGAGGAAATGCTGCCATTGGATATTTAGTCAAATACGGTTTCAATTGCCATTTGACTGTTTTGGTCCCTTCCTCTGCAAATACATTTGCAGTTGGATTGGTTACCAGGTGAATCCAAGTTCCCAGGGAATTATTGTTAGTGGGTCAGGAGTGCAGCTTTTGCTTGAAATCATGAGCACCAGCTGATTCTGATGTGAGTGCTCTGTGGAGCACACTTTGAGAAACGAGGGTGGGGGGCGGGTAGGGTCAGCAGTTTAACAGAGGACTCGTGTTTGCATTAGCATCCGAGGAGAAGGAGTGGGGTCAAAAATTCCACTTCACACATGGAAAGTTCAACACGTTTGCTGTCAGGATTTTAGAACTTAGCAATGAGATGCCGAACATTAACTGTGTAATCTCATTCTTTCTGTTTTGGAAATAGGTTCTTGGTTAACAGGAGGGAGCCAGGATTGGATCTTATTTATATGACTGGCTTGCCATCAGTCAATATTAAAAGCAGCCTGGCAAGGCAGCGAGGAGGCAACTACTGTTATATGCAATATAAGAATAACATGCCCTCAGAGTGGCCTCAGACCTCTGTAAGGAAAACGGAAGCACAGATACACGGAACAGACTAACAGCTGCCGGAGGGGAGGGTGGGGACTGGATGGAAGGCGGTGATAGGACTAGTTAAAGGACATTTTTGCATGACCCATGGACACAGACAACGATATGGGGTTGACTGAGGGAGGGGCAAGGCTGGGGCTGGGCACAGGTGGGAAAGGAGGAAAAAAACAGAGGAAACAACAGCAACAAAAAATAAATTACAAAAACCTTTATAAGGAAACCTTGAACGGTTTTCATGAGTAGTAGGGGTACAGAGGGAATTACAGCTGGAGAGTATGATGTAGCTAAAGACGAGGCAAAACAATTTGAGCACAGAATTGTCTTGCTGACTTTTAGATACTCCAGTAGTACATGGAATCCTTGGCCTAGGCTACAGTTTGAACCCATTCTATTTTTTTCTGTTTAGAAAATTCCTGTATTTTATAAAATGATTTGCTCTTTTAGAATATCCTATGTTCTTTACTTGATACAAATACACAACTTGAATCATTTTACTAACTCTGGTCTACGATTTAAACAGACTTGCTTTAGATTTCAAGAGAGGGAATGATGTCGCCTTCCACTTTAACCCTCGCTTCAACGAGAACAACAAGAGAGTCATTGTTTGCAATTCCATGCTGAACAGTAGCTGGGGACGGGAGGAAAGACAGTCGGTTTTCCCATTTGAAAGTGGTAAACAATTCAAAGTAAGTTCATCTATTATTCTATATCGCTAATGCTTATTGCTCATGGGGAAATCATTCTAAAACCGCAATGCACTTGAGATGAATTTTCTTTTTTCTTTTTAATTGATTTTAGAGAGACAGGAAGACAGGAGAAACATTGATTTGTTGTTCCACTTATTTATGCACTCATTGGTTGCTTCTCATATGAACCTGCAACCTTGGTGTATCAGGACGATGCTCTAACCAACTGAGCTACCCAGCCAGGGCACTGAAATGAGATTTTTCTCAGCTGTCCCGGGACACCTAACCAGCTCCTCCCCATCCCAGAGGACCAGGAGCAGCAGGCTGGAACATGGCCAGGAGTGGCATGCACCCAACTCCATCCTGTTACTGCCCTGAGTTTAAGCTTTTCTGGAAATGAGAAGAATAGCGTCTTTAATAAAAAGGCAGAAAGTCTCATTTGGACTGAGATATTCTTTAAAAATGACATAGTGGCCTGGCAATAAAAACAAAACATTTTTTAAATTAAAAAAAAGTGAAAGAAATTACAGTTGACATTTAATATTGTATTAGTTTCAGGTGTATGGCATAGTTAAATTTTTTTAATTCTAAAATGCATACTTATGAAATGTATAGATTTTTCAAATGAACTAAAAAGTTAATCTTTTACCTCCTGAAGGTTGCAACTTGGTGAATATCTTTCCAGCATTTTTTGGTATACAGTGAACTTTTTATTTTTCAGCACTGCTTCACCAATGTTTATTTGGTTGACAGAGCTGTGTTGGGGTTGACTGTGGGGTGGGCACTAAAGCAGCTAGACTAGAATCTCAAGGGCAGAGACAAATAGGGCACACAGCCCACATCTGGTGCGCCTCTGTCAGTGTCAGAACATTGTTTCATTGTTTGCACAGGTGATAATTCAGTCAGGACCCTGCTGGTGAAAGTTTGGAAATATTACCAATAAAACCTGGAAATATTTTATTTAGGTATAAATACTAAAATTTTAGTATTTTACTAAATACTGAAATACTGTACTATTCGAATAAATCTTTGCTTTCTAGAAGAATAATTTTAAAAACTATGCGTTTAAAGCTTAGATATTGCCAAAGTGCTACTTCCAAAAGCACGGAGGATTACCACCTGCACTAACTGTTGGAAGACTCTTTCCTGCTCTTGCCAAAACTGGTTATTACCCATCTTCATAACATTTGCCACTCTATTAGGACTTTAGTGATTTTTTTACTTTTAGGTGGTTTAGGCCATATAAAAGCTTTGCATGTAGACACATATTTATGTAGATGTTATTTTTTCCTTTGCTGCTTCAACTATGTAACCTAAAAATTTTGTCGTTTCTTTTAAATCTTTGAATAATCTGGAGGGCTTTTTTTTTTTTTTTTTGGTATAAAGTTACTTTTCCTAGACTTTAATCAGTTCTACAAATGATCACAGATGAAAAGGTGGACACCCCAAGCGCAGGACAGCTGGTTTTGAAATCAGTGGGCATTTCTCAGTTTTGTGTACGTGCCATTTCAGATACAAGTGCTGGTGGAACCTGACCACTTCAAGGTTGCAGTCAATGATGCTCACCTGTTGCAGTACAATCATCGGATGACAAGCCTCAAGGAAATCAGTGCAGTGCAAATTTCTGGTGACATTGACCTCACCGGTGCTTCATACACCATGATGTAATCTTAAAGGGGCAGATCTTTTAAAAAATGATACTGAATGTAAACGTTACCCATTTAAAGGTTTCAAGTTAACTACAAGTGAAAAATTTTACCTTTATTCAACAATGTCCTTCATGTAAATCATCCATTTAATAAATATTCTCAAAGTTACCTGTTTATATGTCATTTAATTGGGGCAGTTTATTCTTTGATAGTGAAAAGTGGACTCAATGGTAAAAGAGATACATAGCAATTAATATTAGAATAGAGTTTTCTATACTTGCTATTTTTAAAGAAATAGTAAATACTACACAAACATTTCTAACCCTCATTTTTATATATGCCTCTTTGTTCCACATATCTTGCTTGAATTGTTCATTAATGAATAAAAGAATTTTTATCTTTTGGTAAGACTTAGGTATTGAGAGAACATTCTTCTAAGACGGGACCCCACATAGCCTCCCAACTCCTCGCATGGATTTAATAAACAAAAGTACATGTGTTGTCTTGTTTGAAAAGACCCAATGTTAGGGGTTTATCCATACAGTTCCTATTTATTGGTCAACCTGTTTGAAGGCAGAAGTAACTGGACCCGGGTCTGGTTACAAGCTTCAGCTATGCTGAATCTTCTCGGTGCTCTGTTACTCTGATGGCCCTGTCTGCTACAAACCTATAGGTAAGAGTTTTATAAAAGAAAAAATAGTTCAAACACATTAAGTGATTGATGTAGTTCTCTTCAAAGAAGGAGTTTCCTTCAGAATCTGTCAGTCATGTCAAGGGGAAACTAAAAAGGGCAAGAACTTAATGGGCACCTATTTAATCATTTGAAATTGCAACGTAAACTGACATCAGAATCCAGAAAGCTCACCTAAAGAAACTCAGTATACCCTGGAAAATGCAATATGCATAACTGTTCCACATCGACAAATTAAAAAGTTCAAACTAAAAGTAAAGTATGAAAGGACACAAATGTTTCTGTCAAAGTTTAGTACTATATTTTGATTAAGCTGAAGAGTATTCATAAGCTCTGAAGTGTTCTTAGCTTTAAGCTTATACATTTTAAAGAAGAAAGGCAAGGCATGGTGCACTTTTTATTCTGCATGGCTATTGTACAAAATATCCCCACTTCCCTTGAGAAACAGCACCATATCCAAAACACACTTTGATGAACACTGAATATTAAAACATTCCATGACACTATATAAATGGATTGGATAGAAGCGGACAAAAATACAAAATCGTCATCCTTTTGGTAGTCTTAGAATATACCACAGCACTGATAACATGAAGGAAAATGTTTGGAACTATTTTTAAATTCAAAATTCTTCTGGTCGTTCTCCACTGAGGGGCCTTAGAGGTGAAAAGGTAATCAGGTTACCACCGAAGGAAGTGTGTTTGGCCTGTTCTCGCCGGCTCCTCCCCACAGGAGTGAACGGGTTACTGCAGTTGAGGCCTGGCTAGAGAACAAAGTTCAGAGAAGTCACTTAAATAACCATCAAGAGTTTCACCAATTTACTTCAACATTGCAAGTTAATAGTAAGTTACAACATCAATAGTATTTCCTCACATAATAAAATTATTAGTAACATAATGATTGAGCAACTTTCCAGATCTAATTTCAAATACATAGTTTTTAACTGAAAAGGTATATTAATACATGCTTAAAAGATGATTAGTAATATGTAAATGTACTTCAGCAGCATATTGCACGATGAATAAAAGTCACATATGCAGATTTCACAAGCCTACTCTAATCATATAACAGCACTTAGTAGGCCTTTTACTAGACTATGATCTTGCTGGGATCCTTTTTCTTTGTTCCCCTTCAAATCCTACTTTGGGTTCAAATGATGCTAGAGTAATACTTAGTTCTAAAATAGATGAACCTATAAAAATTTTTTAAAATATAATTTATAATATTTATGGAAGTAGAAAAGAATTCACAATAAGACTAAATTATAAGGTACTAAGATTTATCAACAAGATAATGTATGATTGTGAAGCAATTTTAATCATATTACTAACATCAAAAACAATAATATGATTATTTTTCTATACTTAGTTATAATATCATATAAGAACCAGTCAGAGTTCAGATCTGACTTAATCAGAATTAAGTCAGATGTACATAAATTGGCCTTATGCTCAAGTCCCTGACCCTCTAGGTCTCAGCCTATGATTAAAGAAGAGTAAGACCAAGAAAGAACAGTGTGGGTCACAGTAACAAACTTCATTCTGCTCTGGAGACAGAGGGTGGCCCAGAAGCCTGGATGCAATGAAGGCATCTTTGAAAGATAATGAAAGCCAGGATATACAGAGGTCCTTAAGCAATTAGTGGCTTAAGGAAGCCAGGCTATAGTTGCTGTTTCACCCTACACTTGCCTTAATGAATTTTTTATATTCTGAAATCAAAGCTTAGCAAATCAAGGCCATCTCCTGACCCATTTTGAGATTTATTTTTTCTTGAGGTAGACCCCTTAATGAATTTTTTATATTCTGAAATCAAAGCTTAGCAAGCAAATCAAGGCCATCTCCTGACCCATTTTGAGATTTATTTTTTCTTGAGGTAGACCTATATTGTTATGAATGTCCCTCTTAGAACCACTTTTGCTGCATCCTGTAGATTTTGGTATGTTGTATTTCTGTTCTAATGTATCTCCAGGTATTTTTGATTTCTTTGGTGATCCATTGTTTGTTCAGTAGCATATTGTTTAATCTTCATGTTTTTGTGGTTTTTCTAGTTTTCTTGTAATTGATATGACTGCAATCTTCTTGAATTTATTTATTTTTAAAAAAGATTTTAGTTATTTACTTCTAGAGAGTATAAGGGAGGGAGAGAGGGAAACATCAATGTGTGGTTGCCTCTCATGCGCCCCCTACTGGGGACCTAGCCCGCAACCCAGGCATGTGCCCTGACTGGGAATTGAACCAGTGAACTTTTACTTTGCAGGCCGGCACTCAATCCACTGAGCCACACCAGCCAAGGCTAGTCTTTGTTTTGAAGTCTATTTTTTCTGATATGAGTATAGCCACACCAGCTTTCCTTTCATTTCTATTTGCATAGAATATCTTTTTCCATCCTTCACATTCAGTCTCTGCATGTGCTTATTTCAGAAGTCTCTTGTAGGCAGATATAGATGGATCTTGCATTTTTTTCTTTAAATCCATTCAGCCACTCTGTGTCTTTTGGTTGGCAAATTTAGTCTATTTACATTTAAATTTGTTATTGATAAGTACATACTTATTGCCATTTTGTTAATTGTTTTCTAGCTGTTTTTGTAGTTGAGGCCTGGCTAGAGAACAAGTTCAGAGAACTTGTTCCTCTTTTCTCTTTCTTCTTTGTGATTTGATGGCTTTCTTTTTACTTTTTTTAGTCTATTTTTTCTTTAGTCTTAAAAAATTATTTTTATTTATTTAATTTCTTTTTCTTTTTTTTTTAATTGTTGTTCAAGTACAGTTGTCTTCATTTTCCCCCCACCAGGATGGCTTTCTTTACTGTTATGTTTAGATTCCTTTCTCATTTTCTTTTGTATGCTTACTGTAAGTTAAAAAACTTCTTTGTGGTTACCATGAAGTTCACATATTGTATAACATCTATGTATATAACAGTCTCTCTTAAACTGACAGCAACTTAAATTTGAATACAGTCCAAAGCTTTACATTGTTGCTTCCCTCCACCCCACAGGTTTTATTTTTGGTGACACATTTGACATCTTTTTATTTTCTGCTTCCCTTAACTAATTATAGTAATTTTAGTTAATTTTACTACTTTTGCCTTTTAACCTTCATACTTGTTTTATAAATGATTGATCAACAGCCATTAATATATATTTACATTTTTTTCAGTGAGATTTTTACTTTCCTATGTTTTCTTATTATTAATTAGTGCCTTTTCTCTTCAGCTTAGAAAAATCCCCTTAACATTTGTGTAAGGCTGGCTGAATGGTGTTGAACTCTTCACTTTTTGCTCATCTGGAAAACTCTTAATCTTATCCTCAATTCTGAGTGATAACTCTACTGGGCAGAAAGCTCTTGGTTGGAAATTTTTTCCTTTCAGCACTTTGAATGGGTCATGCCACTCACCTTTGGTTTTGTAAAGTTTCTGCTGAATTCTCTTGTATGTAATAAGTTGTTTTTCTCTTGCTGCTTTTAAGATTCTCTCTTTATTCTTAATATTTGTCATTTTAATTATGATGCCTTTTGATGTATGTCTCTTTGGGTTCATCTTATTTGGAACTCTGGGCTTTCTGGGCCTGTATGTCTGTTTCCTTCACCAGGGTAGGGAAGTTTACAGCCATTATTTCTTCAAATAATTTTTTTGCTCCTCTCTTTCTTCTTCTTCTGGGGACCTTACAATTCAAATGACATTCTGCTTGATATTGTCCCAGAGGTCACTTAAGGTATCTTTACTTTTAAAAATTCTTTTTCATTTTGCTGCTCTGCCTGCATGTGTCCCATTGCTTTCTTTGTTTTCCAGCTTGTTGATTTGTGCTTCATTTTTATCCAGTCTTTTGTTAAACCCTTCTAGGAAATTTTTCATTTCAGTTATAACTTCTGTTTGGTACTTTCTATCTCCTTGTGGAGGTTCTCACTGAATTCACTGATTCTTCTCCCATGTTTGGTGAGCGTCTTTATGATAATTACTTTGAATTCTTTTATCAGGTAGGTTGCTTAGCTCTGTTTCATTAAGGTCCCTGACCCCATTTGGCAGTGGGCCCTGGAAAATTTCAAGGTAAACCAGAGTTGCTGACCCTGGCTACACATTAAAATCACCTGATGAAGGCCCTACTACAGATGATTGAAAGAAAAATATCTGGGTGGAGGGCTGCAAACCAATGCTGCAAACAGTAGGCAATACAGCACTTTTTCATTCATGCCATAGTTAATATAAATCAGCGCTCTGCCTACAGAGGGATTGACAATTAATAAGGTAAATAGATTCCTGAAATTATAATATGTTAAGAATATAATAATTCATATTATTCTCTTAATAAGAGATTAAATGTGTGCAGTGTACGCTGTGTGTCTATGTGCACCTGTGCCTATACATAAATGAACATGGAGAGATGAGAGCTTTTACAGGAAGGCTTCACAGAAAGACTAATGTTTGAACCAGACTTAAAAGCAGATCACCAAGAGTAAAGCCGAGAGAGCTTCCCATTAAAATAGCCTCCAAATAAATAGAGTAATCTAAAAGAAATAGAATGAAAATAACCATGTTGACTGAAGGTAGAAGAGACATTATCTCACCAACTGCAAACTTCAGGTGGGCAGAAACTTTATGTTATATTTTTCTTACATCGCTTAGAAATCCCTAACATGATCTAAGCC
>VMDR010004441.1:45705-60323 GCA_007922815.1 Macrotus californicus | reverse complement strand
AGAACCCAGAAGAGGTAGAAATGGCTTCAGGTTCCCATGTAGATTCCTTTGCCTAACTCAGGTTTAAGATCAGCTCCTCCTTCACTGTCCAAAGTCACTGAGTTAAATTAAACGAGAGATTGCTGAGGAGATGAAGCCAAGCATGACTAACATCTTGTCCTGGACACATGTCAAGCTTGGTTAAGGATTAGACTCCCCTTGGCTATTGCTGGGAAAGAAGGAAGTCTCTTTTCATATGACCCAGCACGAGTGAGCAGGTCTCATGTTAGTCGAAGCAATTTCCTTTTGTATTTCTCTATTGTAGTTCACTGCAGGACCTTTTAGGAAGAATAAAAGGGCTTGCTCTGCAATCGGCTTTTATTGTTTCACTGAAGAGTAGAAGAAGAAAAACATATTTCAATCAGAAGAATTATACCTGAGTGCTGGACATGTTTCCAGAGCCAACAGAGAGAGCCCTGATACATTTAAGGTCAGGGCTGATGTTTTAAGAGAAAAATGTTGATGGTAAACCCACGGGGAAATAAAATCCTAGACTAGCCTAAGTGAGCTATCTCATTGGGTAATAATCAGGAGATAAGGCCAGAAATTCCGGAGATTAGCTAAAAGAGATAAGATACCCAGACTTGGAAAGAGAAAAAGACATTACTAGGATACCAAGTGACTTCTGTGGAACGTGAGTGCCACTGTTTTATAGCGAAGCCACCTTTCTATTGATTGGTGTTAATGAGATGAGGGGCCCCACAGTGATGGATTATCAAAGTCTACCTAATCTTGTTTTTTTACTATTTAATCTTTCTTGTTGCTATGGTTAGAAATATGTGCAAACTAAATCCTTGTTTCTTCTTCCACTTGACCTTATTCTGATTCATCAAATTGATTCTCTTACACTCTGAACTATGCCAATTATTGTGTCTGTCAAGCCATACATTCATTAGAATATTGGGGCTAATGGACATGCTCTAAGAGCACATTCATCTTTAGAAATACGGTAAAAGCTAATTCTTTTGGCTCAGCAAAGCTCAGGTTGACATCTTGCCACTCTTTTGCTGCCAGGAATATCTGGTGACTTAATGAAGCAAAGATCTTAAACACACAACTCAGTGGATTATTCAATATCAAGGTTTGCACTAGAGTCTGAGAAAAAGGATTAATTAACACTTTCAGTTCTACAAAAGCACAGGCAGTGAATTAAAACACAGGAGGACTACCAGGATGGACAGTGCATCAGGAGGATTACGCAGTAACTTGTACCTCAAGAGCCCATTGATCTTCCTTTTCATATGGTATTTTCAAAATAATCTTTTATGTGCCGGTGGTAATGCAACTGGATTAGTGGAGCCAACTGGCTGTGACTGTTTAAATATTAATTGGGACAGCAATGTCTAAATCAGTGATTTTTCAACCCTGACTGCATGTTAGAATCATCAAGGAGCTTTTAAAATTTGCAGTTGCCTAGTCCCCACCCCTAGAGAGACTTCTTTAATTGGTTGGGGGCAGCAGGGCAATATCCTGGCATCAGAATATTTTAAAAGCTCCGTTGGTGATTTGCATGCGTAGCCAACATTGAGGACCACTAGTAAATACATGTTAAAACAGAATAGCCTTTTGTTACCAGAGTGTCTGACTAAATGCCCTGTTGCTTTTAGAGATTCTCAACAGTGTATTTTGTTGCAGAGCAGAGCAAGCTTCCTCTTTCATGCGATCCTGATTACTTTGGCTTGGCCAGGTGAGCAAATTGCGAGCCGAGTCGAATGCAATGGAAACATTTTGACCATTTTCAGAAAAGCGTTTTTAATTTCAAAATATAGTTGATACAAAAGTTAAACTATAAAAAAGTCTCTTGTTTTTTTTTTTATTTTTTTTTATTTTCAGCTCTCCGAGGGAAGCCCCCAAAGTCTAAATTCAGTATCAATTCTAAAGTACTGACATGTAGCCTTGTTCAAATTCACAAGGGCTTTAGTAGGAGAAACCTGTATATGTGGGCAAAGCAGCTGCTCCCATGCCCTTCACAGGATGGGATCCCTTTTATAAGGTGTTAATAGTAAAACCATGTGGTGAGTAGCTGCTTAGACCACCGCAAAGAACAATGCATTCCTGAGTGAACAGATAACATCAGGCAGTTACTACTTTCTGGGGGCATGGCATTTATCTTTCTTTGGGTGGCACTCTGGTTTTCTGGGTAGTCGGCTGATCCCGAGGCTACACAAGTTAAACCGAGAGTCCAAACATTTCCCAGAGTCTTTGCTGCTAGAACCATCTTGCATTGAAGGTGAGTTCCCCTACACAGTGTGATGGAATTTATTAGAGCAAATAATGCAAAATATACCCAAAGACTCTTTGTCAGTCCAATAAGCAAGCAAACAAACAAAAACCTGTTTTGTTTAGTTAGTTCAATTGAGTAAAAATGAAGGGGACAATTAGTTATTCACCAATTTGTGGCATAAAAAAAATCAGTGTTAATTTGTATTATCACTGTATCAATAATTTGTATATTTCGACCAGCACCAGTAACTTTACTTCTTGCCCCACTTTTAAAGTATGTTGGTATCTTCCACTGCAATCTTTTCTTCCCCTAACATATGACTGTTTTCTGGTGTTTTTTTTTTAACAGCATATTTCCAACATGCAGAACGGGATAGAAAAATAGCAGTGAATGCCTGCTCACCAGCAGGTTCAGTTAAATCTTGGCGTTTTCCCAAACCTGCCTTAGATATTGTTGAGGGAGGAAAACAGTGTAGAAACAAAGTCACCTGTGTCCTCACCTTTCTCTTCCCACTCACCTCCTGGCTCCCTCCAAGATAAGCATTATCTTAAATTTATTGTTGTCCCCACGCATGGATTTTACCATTCTTAAATGCGTGTATCCATAAATAAAAGCACATTTTATTCAAGTGGCATTTTAGGAAATACTATTCCATAACTCCTTTCCTTGGCTCAATGTTAAGGTTTGGAAACACATGGCTCAAATTTATGTATTTCAACCCCTATACCATGTTCTATTGGATATTTATACAATATGTTTAGTCAGTTCACGAACAATGTCTAGTATTGAATTATTACAGACAACGTTTCGATAAGTCCTTCTGTGCCTGTCACTTTGTGTAAGCAGGCCTGGTTTCTCCTGTGTCCCTCATGAGTTATTAGTTGGGTAAGAATTCCCACAAAATTAAACTTTCTTGCCGCTTAGTGCCAGGGGGCTGGAAGGCAAATTTCCTGGTTTCTCCTTCATTTCAGTACCCTCTAGGAGTGTCAAGAGTAAGGTTCTGACCAAGACAATTAAAAGAGGTTGAGCTCCCGAATTAGGATAAAAATAGCCTATGGTGTGAAGTCTTTGTGATTCATTGGCCCCTTTAACTGTAAATTTGTAAGTGCTCTTGCAGTAGATAATTCCTGGGATGCCACGTCCCTAGTATTCACTCTAATTTACCTTCTTCCATTTGGAACTCAGAGGAAATTGTCCTATCCACCCTCGAGGATGAGAGGCTTTTCCGTGGGGTCTTTCAGATACGGTCATTGTGAACCTCTGAGAGCGATCAGAGAGTTAATGTTTAAGATCCCTCTTCCAACTTTCCGTAAGACGGGCTCTTCCTGCTAATGAGACTCGATTCGCCATCACCCATTTCTGATCATTGCACTCAGAATTGGATGGTGCTCTATTCCACCTTTGCCTTCAGCTCGTTTCTTTGTATAACAGTAGGGAAGGGTTTTCCGTAAAACCTCATCTGATAATTTGAACCATTAAGTAAACAAAAAATCTAGCTCATGTAAAACCGCATTTTTAAAAAAGTAATTTTCGTGTTTTTGTTACAGAGGATGCACACTATTATGTTAGTTTCAGGCATTTATATAATCTAACAGTATCAGTGAGTATTTGAGTCAGTCATGGCAGCTCCGGTTTCATGGGGTTACTTCTGTCTTTTGAGCGGCCTCTCAGGCGTGGGCTGGTGCAAGTCCAGTTTTGCTTCTTTCTGCATCCTGCATTGCTTCAGGCTGGGAAAGGGTACCAGTTCATGTTACTTTGCTCTTCTTCACTCTGAGTAGGTCAAGCCAGGCCGATATTCTAGAGTGTTGTCAACTTCTATCCCACTTGGGGCTCCCATATTTTTGCGCTAAGTAACCAGAACTTTTCTACTTCTGTTATATTGTCCACCAATAATTTCAACCTGAGCCACCTTAGTTCCATTAAAGAAAACAGGGCAAGGGCCAACATTACAGAGAGGATCACTTCCTTGGATCAGTATCCTGACTGAACAAGACTCACGGTCCTTCCACTTTCAATGAACTACATATAATGTTTGAAACCTGGAAAATGATAGGTGGTGTTACCTTCTCCAAGTAAGTTACATTCGTAATCTGCGCTGTCATCAGCTCTGATCATTCTACTAGCTAGGAGTTAAGGTGCACAAGTAATGCCATTTGGACCCCAAAGACTGAATTTGTCACAGGATGAAAGATGAACATGCTTTCCATTGTAAAATTTCCCTTGCAGGAAGGGCTACCCTATGCATTCCCAATGTTTTGTTTCTTGCTGGAGTGGATAGACAGGAGTCTTCTGTATTAAAAAAAAAATTCTCCATAATTCTCCAGAGAATTAGGAAATCTTTCAGTATTCTAATGATCATAAGTAAAAAAAATGTGGGTAACACACACAAAAAAGGGCATGATAAAGTCAGGGCCAGTCTTACACCCAGGCCCAGGAGGCTTTGCATTGGCTTACACAGTTGGCTCCTATTATTATGTAAACTGTACACAATGACCTAGCATGACATATGAAAATGAAGTGTTTGCCCTCTTTGACTAAGGGAAAAGGATATGACTCGGTCTGTTTCCCCGTCATTACCTTATTTCTTCCCTTAAGCTCTGCATCCTGTTGTGCTGGCAGGCCCGTGTGTGAGCACGTGCTGTTCCCACTCTTCAGGAAGCCAATTGATTTAAATTCAGGGCAATCTGCTGCATATTCTTCCTAAACTGAGCTGTTAGTTCAGTCTTCTCGGGGGTGGCATGGTGATGTCTGGGCTCTCAATGTTTGGTCTTCCACTTCTCCACCCTAGTCCTGATCCTAGTGGGAGGAGTGACTGAGCTTTGGCTGCCTGTCCTAGCAAGAAAGCAGCTCCTAACATTAATCATTTGTTGCTTGAGAACTAGTGTTTTGCCCATTATTCAAATTTTGCTGCTTGAGAAGTTTGATTGTCACCTTTTACTGATGGTAGTTGATCAGAATAGATAGATGTTAACCAGTCAACCAGTATTTATTAGAAATGTACCATGGGTCTATCGTTAGCCTAGGCAATAGGAACACTTACTTGATTCTTGACTTTGATGGTGAGTAAATTAGTTTTTACTCTGATAGTAAGTCCATGGACAATTTGGAAGGTGTATGAATATAATTCATACCAGTGGGTGATTTCCAAAAGAAACAGATGAGGAGAGACAGTGCCTGCCATATACTCTGGGTAAAAATAATCACATTAAAATTTAAAAATCTATTGCTAGAAATAGAAATTAAGACCTATGTGCTAATTTAAGGAATTGACACAGGAATATTAAACATACCTAGAATTTAAAAATATGGAAAGTAAATAATTTTTAAACACCTGTGATAGAAATAAGAAATGGACAAAATAATTAATTGACACAAAAAATTTTGGCTTCTAAAAAGTGGAATATATTTACCTGGTAAAGGCTTGGAAAGGTATTCAGCACAAAACCTGCAAATGATTCAAAGGAATGGAAAGGAAGTGAGAGCACATGAAAGGTGTCACTACTGCTTGTGGCAACAGTGATGAGACACTTAGTGTAAAGGACAAAGAGTAATAAAAAAGAATAAATTCGGTTAAATCTTAAAAATACTAAAGCGTTAAAATGGTACAAGATGGGTAAATTTGAATGAGGCGCAGACAAGAACAATTGTGTTACTTGTTAAATTTTGGCTCTTAATTGCTAGAGATCCCATACTAATGTTGATATGCTACTTGAAAAATTGGTGAAAGAATCTTAAAATTTTTGAAAAGCAATAATGGCTTAGAAGAGAATTAGAAAGACATCAGTCAACTAAATCTTTGCAGAAATCCTCACAATGTCAGAAGTCACCTTGCCCTATTATAAATTATTATCTCTTATGAATAGTTGATTAAAACTATTTTGATAGATGCATTATTACCTGTAGCAATGGGACATTCACCATGTTGATTTTTTGTGAACTGACTAGATTGGTAAGGTACACAGCATAGTAAAATTGTTCCTATTTTCTGAGAAATTTGATTGCGCAGATAAAGGAGCAAAGTTCCTATCTGTTTTGTGTGTACAAGGGTATGACTGCTTGCTTCTTCAAAACCTGAAGACTATAGAATAGATGATTCAAGCTTGTGTCTGACATTTGAAAGGCACAACAAACATAATTCACAAGCATATTAATGAAAGGATATCAGGTAAAAATATAAAGTGCAGTATAACTAATTCCCAGAAAACCTCCTACCAAGATTTTCAGAAACACATATAATGTCACTTGAGCTCTTAGGGAGAAGAATTAAATCCAAAGCAAGAGACCTCAAGTGCCAGCTTATATGAGAAAATTGTCACTTCCAGATCTAGAGTGGTATTTGGCACATGGTATGACATATGTCATCTTCACTACGAGCGCTTTCTTATGCATATGGTCCCTCCAGTGAGAGGAGCCTATCCACAGTCTACTTCATCAATAGGGAAGACACCCAGACTGAAAATAGTCTCGCGTTAAATAGACCCAGCTTACATCTGACCAAGAAAGAGGTGTATATTTTATAGGTACGCTTTTTCCTTTAAGTCATTATTGCAAAAAAAACAAAATAAAACAGACCCGTGTATGGATGATTTAGAATACGTCCATGCCTACACGCTAAACATTAATTGTATTGTAACAAGTTTAAGAATGCTCATTAAATATAAGGGATTTCCTATGGATTCTATGAGCCTCATCTGGCTACCTTTAAACAAAAATCCTCCTTTTTTCAATTAAAAATGGTTTATAATTTTTATATCTTTTTTGATGCACGGCATTGGAAGTTTTGTTAGTCAATATGATTTAATGATGTAACTTTCTAAAGGAAGTATTGCACAAATTCCTTGATTATGTCTGAGTGTTTCAATAGAGTAAACTTATGTTTAGTAGCTAATACGTAAATGCAATATGTTAAGTGAAACCAAATTCATGCCTTTTTGATAGATTTTTAAATGCAAAGAATGTAACATCATTTTTGAGTTCTATTTTGATTGTTTGCCTTCTTTAAAAAATACAGGAAAGTAATTTTAGAAACTGAAAGAGACAATTATTTAAATACTATTTTTAATAGTGGGAAATGCTTTTTAAAGAAATACATTTTACTCAGTGTGACAAGTAAATGTCTATAGACAATAGGAGAACTCACAGGTAAGCTTCAGCTGATATTTTTAAACATTGGAAAGGACCAAGGAATTATTTTGAATATAAATAAATGGAATTTGGAGATGCCCAAGAGTTCAGAGCACTAAAAGTAACATTTTAGTTAAAGATATGTTCTGGCATCCTAAAGGAATCTTTGTCATAGGATTTGCGAAAGCAGCTCAGCGCTTTGACCAGCACGCTGTGAACTCAGAGACAGAGAATCAGGACGCCAGTGAGTCACGGTGGAATTACGGCATTGTGTTGGATGCGGAGTCTCCACGGGCGAGATGCATTTAGCTCCATCTCTGGGACTGCTTTTGGTAGTTACAATGACTGTCACAAGAGCCTATGTCAGATATTCTAGCTTTCCTCCTGAGATTGTGGGAGAATTGCACTGCTCCACTCCCCTTAAAATTAGACATGATGATGTGACTTGCTTTGAAGACTAAAATGTGATTCGAGGGGATGTGTCATTTCTGGGTGGAAGTTTTAAAAGACAGTGTGCTGTTTGCTCTGTTTTCTTCCCCTCTGTCACCCTGATGGGCACTTCTCTGTGAGGAAGAGCCTCTGTCAGTGTGGTTCCCGATGGAGGGCACCTGGAGCCCCTCTTTGCCCAGGGGATTTGAGAAATGAGCCTTTGTTGTTATTCGTCATTAAGACTTGGGGAATTGTGTAGACTGCTCCCCAGTGTTGCCTGTCCTTACTCAACTGAACAATAATAAAAGTGACAGCAAATTAGTTACTATCCCAGACAAGAAAATCAATAACAGCAACAAAAGCATCACAAACTATTTGCTAAGGAAACATCACTTTTTCTATGACACGTGAAAAAAATTAATCAGTGAAGCTGTGTTTTATAAAATTTTATTTGATTTTAATGGTGATAAGGAATTTACCAGTGGCCCTTTGTCATTTTTCATTATGGATAGAGGTCAGGAAACTTTTTCTATTTATGGACTGATAGCAAATATTTTAGGGTTTGTAAGCCATATGATCTAGGCTGTATGACCTCTGTCACAGCTACTCAGCTCTGTTGCTAGAGCCTGAAATTGGCCACAGACAATATGCAAATGAATGGACATGGCTGTGTTCCATTAAACTTCACTTACAAAAATGGGTGGTGGGCTGATTGGGCCTAGTGGCTATAGATGGTCGGCTTCTGTTTTTAGGTAACGTATTTGTGGAACCTAGTGTGTTTATGTTGGCATGGTTTCATTTTCCTACATGACCCAATGAAGTATATTTTCTTAAAAGTTCCAACTCTTTTTGTGGTACAGTTGACATCAATAGACACATTATTGGCTATGCAGTGACAAGAATGCTCATTTAGTTTCTGATTTACTAAATTACATGATTTTTGAGTAATTTAAATATTTTGGCAGATAAGGCTGTTGAAGCACATTGAGGCAAAGGTTTGTTTGATGTCATGGAAGCAATCTGCAGGAGAGCAAGGCCTGCGGTCCTAGTCTCCTGGCGTCCGCCTTTTACCGCTTCCACTTTGTTATACGCTCACGTCCAAAGGATTATTACAAGTTCAGAAGGGTTAGGCCAAAACATTTGAACAGGGTTGCTCTGACTTTATTTAAAGACTGTAGAGACTGACTTTAGTTAATAATGAATAGAGTAGGTATTTAATGAGAATATGTGAATATACACGGAGTGTATTAAGCTTCAGTTTAAGGGTTTTTCAAGGTAGGAGGAAAAGAAAGATGTAGAGCACTGCTATTAACCTAATTTATGATGTTTACTTATTTCTACCTTTCTGACTAATGCTCCTTTTGTTCTCTTTATAATTCTTGGTTTCTATCTACTACCTCTTTTCCCCCCAAGAGCTGCAAACATTAGCTGATTAATACTCAGTGTTCTCAGCTGCTGTGATCAGTGGAGGTAATCTCTCATAGCACATTGATATCTAAATCAACATAATATATCTAAATCACCTTTGCTAATCTAGTGGAATTTGCTTAATGTTTCCTGAGCTTATATCTCCACTGCAACCGTGTGTTTAGGAAAAGAAATACCCAGGACATAAAGATGAGACTTCAATTCTGTAAAAAGGAACGTGTTTCCCTTTGTAGTTCGAAACATTTCATCAAAGCCTTTTGAAAGTTTCTCTTTCTTTTCTCTTTTCTTTTCTTTTCTTTTCTTTTTTTCCCTTCCCTTCCCTTCCCTTCCCTTCCCTTCCCTTCCCTTCCCTTCCCTTTGGTTGAGGTCATACTGAAGAGACTTTTCCCACATGCAAACCATCAGCTTAGATGACCATGTTCCCTTATATTTCACAATCTGTTTTTCTACTTAACATATGAGAAGAAGAAAAAATATTTTTTTAGAAAAAGACTATGAAAATCTGCAGTTCAGCTGCGTGTTACCTTGCAATTTAAAGTGTCACTTGGCCCTGGCTGGCTAGCTAGTTCAGTTGATTAGAGTGCCATCCTGATATACCAAGGTTCTGGGTTCAATCCCTGGTCAAGGCACATACAAGAATCAACCAGTGAATGCATAAATAAGATAAATAAGTGAAGCAACAAATCTCTTTCTTTCTCTCTCTCTCTCTCTCTCTCTCTCTTTCTCTCTCCCTTTCCCCCTCCCTTCTTCTCTCTAAAACCAATCAACGAAAAAGTGTTATTTAATTTTCTTTCTTGAAGATCTAGAATGTTAATCTAAAATCTAGATCTGAGCCAAATCTTGATTACTTGTACATTATATGGATTCCTTGTACATAAACTTGATCATAGATTGAACTTGGTTGCTGTAGTAGCCTGAATAATTACTCTCAAAGACAGCCACATCCCAATCCCTGAATCTATGGTTTTTTACTTGGCAAAGGGGAGATGTGATGAACTTAACTCCTGAGGTAAGGAGAATATATTGGGCTATCCAAGTAAGCCCAGTGTGACCACCAGGGTTCTCATAAGTGGGAGATAGTAGAGTCAGAGAGAAAAAGAAGTGAAGATGGAACCAGAGTTTGTGGGGATGCACTTTCAAGATGGAAGAAGAAACCATGAGCCCAGGAAGGTAGGCAGCCACTAGAAGCTGAAATAGAGAAGGAAACCAATTCTTCTCTAGAGCCGTGCTTTTTAAATTTGAGACTTCTAATCTCCAGAATGATAAGAGAACACATCTCTGTTGTTTTAAGTCACTATATTTGTGGTAATTCATTACAGTGATAATAAGACACTATTATAGTTTCCTTTTTGGATTATCAAAGAATGTAAGCAAATTTGAATTTTACAATGAGGACCTGCAAGAGAAATAACCAGCTTCTGTTCCTCTATTACGATAACACATTTTAGCAAAATATAAATTTGTTTTAGATTATTTATCGTTTTATCTGTTTTTCTCCCCTTTTTGGATAATAGTGAGTTCTTAGAAATGCTATAGATTTTTAACTGGACTTCCAAAGGTTACAATTGCTCTGCAATTTGCTCTGGTGAGACTGTATTTTCTTTTTGCTTTCTATGAAATTTAAGGAACACCACAGAGACATAAGAAGCTGGTCTACACTAGGTACTGCTTCTTGGGCTTGTAGAAGGAGTGGGTGTGTGGGTCCACTTCCAATTAGGCATAGAAAATGTCCCCCTTTTTTTCCCAGAGCCATTTTACCTACATGGCCCAAGGTGGGGCCAGGGGCCAAAACACAACAAGGGAACCCAAAATCTCCTGTTGCAAATTAATTGGAAGAGAGGACAGGACAAAAGGAAGCTTCTCCACCCCTCCCCTTTCCTCAAGTGGCATGTGAATTTGGGTTGTGAAAGGGAGGGTTAAACTCCATGTTGTAATCAAGCATTTTTTAGACTTGACCAGGGACAAGCTGCAAAGGACTTTTAAAGAAACAATAGTCCTAGAATTCTCTAGGATTTTTAATATTAAACCTGGGCAATTGCTCAGTCACTTGCTGGCAGGACCCGCCGCCCCCCGCCCCGGTGACACGCGCTGTCAGTGCTCTTTGAAGAGTCAGCCTGCCGTTCCTGGGGCTTCGGTTCTTATTAAGCTCCGTTTTCTAAAACACTGGAGGTTGCAAAGTCTACAATGCAGATTCCAATCCAGTGCCTTGATCTTGTGTGAGGTCCTCCTACCGCTCACTGGGGTTGATTTGTTCCCCTTTCCTTCCTGATTTTAGAAAATATTTGTTTTGGAAAGTGGTTATGTGATTTATTGCCCCAGGAAAAAATGATTTGTTTTACACTGGACTGCTAAATTTAAAAACTTTGCAGATGAGTCTTTAGAAATTGATGTGTTCTCAGGAAAGAGATTAAGAAATTGAGCCTTTAATACTCACTGGGCTGTTGGTACCGTACACAATGAGTCGGGGTTCAATTATTTTCCTCAATCAACTTCAGACCTTTCAGGGAGACAAAGGGTAAACACTTTGGAAAAGGTAGTTCATAAAGTGCAAACACGTGTGGCCTCCTACCTGGTGAATGATGAAACGTTAAAGAAGCAAGAGAAGAGAGTGGGCTGGGCAGAGAGGTTGAAACCTATCTTCCTGGATGAGATGGGATTAAGTTAGACTCTGGAGTATGGAGAGAATGCAGGAATGTGAAGGGCAGAAAGAGAGGAGACAGCCTAAGACACCAGGAGATGGCAATGGGAATTATGAGCATGTCATGTCCCAGAGATTAAGAGGAGTCCTGATTTGTGCTGTTGAAAATGTGCATTTTTAATGTAATTGGAGGGCAGGTCCAAATGATATTTTCTCTGGGATGCTAAGAGAAACACACTCCTCATTTCCAGGTGGGGCACCGCTTTCCCTCTTCTGTGCCAGCCTCAGCTGGTGAAGTGCTGTCTGAGCCGGAATAGCAGACTCTTCTCCAACAGGCACAGGCTTAGCGTGGAAGGCGTAGCATCCTGTTACTTTCCACTTAGCATGTGCTTCAAATAGATGAAAAAGAAAATACAATCTAGCAATTGGAAATTTTTCAATATCAACAAAACCTGTGTTAGAGCTAGTCCTTTACTGTATGTATAGTTTCCTTGTCAGGGACCAGGGAAGTCTCAGCTGCTGTATCCCTCATCAAAGTCCACAATGAGGCATAATTTTGACATTATCAAAACTTTGTCTTGTCTTTCTTTAATTTATTCATAAATAGTTTGGAGCTAGGAGATGTGAGAAATAACATGCCCTACCATGTGTGGTCCCTACTCTGAAATTTGAAAATTATTTTTTTGCCCTCACAGTTTGAAAATATGACAAACTCTGAAAAACTGCCCTTTGAAAGCACAAACAAAGTGGGTTACGTCAGACTCTGTTTTGAGACATGGCTTCCTGATTATCTTGTAGGACTCACAAACCTTTCATATGAAAAAACCTAATTTTGGAAGTAAACTTCTTTCCAAGAATGAGAACGTGCCACATGGCTGAGTGCTGTTATTATCATCGAGAAGAAGAACCCGTGGGCTGTGCGTGAGGCCAGCACCCGTGGTACCTCCTGGACTCGTTTTAATGTGCACACTCCCAGAATACTCCCAAACCCACCTTCCTCCAGCTCCTAGTGTTTGCTTGTCTTCCAACACTCACAACCAAATACTGTATTCTGTAGCTTACTGTAATAAAAATACAAGCTCTGTAAGACAACAAAGAGCCCTTCACATTTAAACAAAGTTTCAACCAGACATTCTGAAGCTCCCCCTCTGTGTACTAACTTTAGAGCCAAACAGATCGATTACTCCTTGTTGCCCACACAAAACAAGACCGCCATGTGATGACTCCAGGATTTATCTCTTCTTATTTGGCTCAGCAGGTTTCACGTCCATGTTTCCAACAACCAGTTGGTATGAAGGTCCCGAATTCATTTCAAAAGCAAACTGATTGCCTTTCTCCCCCAATTGCTAAAATATACTTCAGCTAATTACATTGCCATTCATTCTGATGCTCAAACTAAGAACCTGAAACTCATTCATAATCCTTTCTTCTCCACCATCTTTCATCCTTCCCAGTGTCTCCATTTCCACAGGGACTGTAGTTCATTTCAGGCTGTATTTTCTTACCCAATTAACACCACAGACACCTCCTTCGTCTGCAATATATTCTTTGCACTGCCTCAAATAAACATGTCCCCAAACACAAATCTGTTCATTATGCTGTCCTTTCAAAATCTCTTACCCAATCCAAAAAAATCTAAATTTCTTGGCATGGATTATGTATTCCTACCTAATCTGGCTTCAAACAACTATATTTTACTAATTTTCCATCCAACATTATTGTCGGTCTTTTTTCAAATACATTGTTCTCTGATAAGGCTTCCCTCCCCCGCTCCCCCGCCCCATTTTTACTTGACATTCCTTTCCCCACATTTTAAAATTCTGTCCTTTAAGACAGTTCAAATGCCACCACATCACCAACTTATTTCTGATCTTGCCCTTTCAACTCTCATTACCCTTTAGCTCCTTCTCTCTTCTGGAACGTATCAAATTCTACCTTACAGCATAATTTAATAGAAGAAAGTCTGGAATTGTCATAACAAGTCTCAGGCTCAGGTCTGAGTTTTTCCTTATCTGTGATCTTGAGCAAGATAATCAATTCTTTCTTGATCAGTAAGAAATGGATACCATTCCTCACTTTTAAGGGATAAGCTATGATATCCATATTAAATTATGAAGTGCTACCAACGTGATCTGTTAGCATTTGAGGAACCAGAAGATGGCTATGATTCTAAGGCTATGCCTGAAGCTTCAATGGGATAGGAACATTGAAATGGTAACCTTTGGTTGAACTGGTCAGGAGTAGATTTAAGCGTAACTGGCAGTCCAGTCTTTGAATCTTTGAATGAACGATGTTCACCTCTAAGTTTATAGAGGTCTTGTTACCACCATTGTGTAAGCTAGAAGGTATGGTTTTTAGAGATAGGAAGATCTGGGTTTAGATGCTGAGCTAACATTTCATCTCTCTCAGCTATTTTTTATTTTAAGTATATTTCATTGATTATGCTATTACAGTTGTCCCAATATTTTCACCTTTGCCTCCCTCTGCCTGGTACCCCCATTCCCTCCAGTAATCCTACCCCTTAGTTCATGTCCATGGGTCATGCATATAAGTTCTTTGGCTTTTCCATTTCCTATACTATTCTTAACCTCCCCCTGTCTATTTTGTACCTAACATTTATGCTTCTTATTTCCTGTACCTTTTTCCCCATACTCCCCCTTCCCCTCCCCACTGATAACACTTTATGTGATCTCCATTTCTGTGATTCTATTCCTGTTATAGTTGCTTGCTTAGTTT
>VMDR010004441.1:0-36226 GCA_007922815.1 Macrotus californicus | reverse complement strand
CCCTCCATCAATCATAGCATTTATGTGCACTTATGATTATTTCAGGTTCACAAAGAATACGTAAACTATAAAGAAATGACATCCAAAAAACTGCAACTGGAAGAATTCACTAGATTTGCTGGCTTTGTGTCTTAACTATATTTTTAGAGCAACTGATTGGAAAAAAAATGCATTTAAAAATAGAGAAGAGCTGACTTGGATATTTATAACCTGACAGGTTAGAACTAGCACAACATTTGAATGGGAAATTGTGACTCTTAAAACCTACACAGGCATTTTCTAAAAACTCAATGAACTAATCCATAGGAAATTCTACTAAGAAATATGTAGCTCTGGACAAGAACTCTTCCAGCAGAGTTCTTCCTAAAAGGGTGAACATGCTAAATTATCCACTCCTCCCCCCAAAATTTAAATTCTATTAGAGGGAAGGTGTGTTTTCATGATTAAATCCTACAGAAACTCCTTCCTCTCGGTGTTTCTGGCAGCAACTGGAAGCAGATGGAGGGAGGGAAAATAAAAAGCCCTGGCCTTTACCCAGACTCTGACTGCTGCCTTTAGTACCTTCTCCCTGGGTTCACTTGTTTAAAGTAAAGGGCTTAGTTTGGCCAGCAGGAGTCAGAGAGAAAAGAACCTCCATCAACATTGATTGAAAGGTAGAGCTGTAGTTCCCAGAGTTCTGGCTGGTTTTGCTGGGGAAGGAATGCTTGTGGTTCTGGGTTCTGATCTACTTTATTAAGCAAAGCCTTATGGCTTGAAATGAATACCATTCAGGGGATTGTTTTAAATATATAAGGGCAAGTCTTGGAAGGATGCTGAAGTGGCAGAAAATACCAATTCAGAACAAGGATGGAGGTAACCAAAGAGATGAGCCAGAAGGAGGAGGGGAAAAAGTTGTTCCCGGGCCTTTTTCTATAGGGCAGATCGTTTAAAAGCATGGTTTCATTTAATCCCACCTGTAATCCAGTGATATTATTAGTGTTCCCACTTTACACAGGATGGTACTGAGGCCCTGTGTCTCAACAGAGCAGTAAGTGGCAAAGCTGGGATAAGAATCTAGGTCATTTAACTCCAAAGCCTCACCTTATTTCACCATACCAACCTAAATTTTCAGACAGTGGCAGGCAGGACAAATGTGTAGCTCAGAGAAGATATTTATCTGAGAGAGGATGTGGATAAATAATTGAAAAAAAATTGAGCAATTGTTATTATAACCAGACCCTAGCTATCATTTAAACTGGAAAAAGAATTAATTAAACTATGTCCACCTAAGACCCTTCATTTGCTGGAGGTCTCTTGGAAGCTTTCTTTTAGTTATCTCTTCTGCCTCTGCCCTATGTTTTGTAGTAGTATTCTGGATCTATTTATTACTTCAAAGGCCTGAACTAAAGTGCTCAATTCTCCATCTGTTACTGATTCTTTGAAACACACTTGTAACCAAGTCGTTACCAGCCACCAGTGATCGGCTATGCTCTGGAGTGGCACTTCTCCTCGAAGACTGCCTTCTAGCATTGCTCTTGACCTTCCAACAAAAT
Organism: Macrotus californicus; assembly: GCA_007922815.1. Classification (NCBI taxonomy): domain Eukaryota; kingdom Metazoa; phylum Chordata; class Mammalia; order Chiroptera; family Phyllostomidae; genus Macrotus; species Macrotus californicus. Next base: position 34,694 of record VMDR010004441.1, on the reverse strand, counting down.
CTTATACCTAACTCATGCTTAATGTCTAGCGCAGAATGGCAGGACCACTTAAAGATGGCCAGTTTTTAGGACAAAATTATGAACAACATGATAAAAGAGCAAGATGAGCACTTTCTAATTAACTGCTTCCTTCTCTTACTCTGTTCTGCCTTGGATTCTATGTGAACACAAATGTTAGGGTGGTCAGCAATGCAGGCTGTGAAAGAATTCACAGAGAAGAAGATGCAGAGAGTAAAAGCTTTTATTTTTACTTTCCCAAGGGAGGGAAAGGGCTAGGGGTGGAGAAATGCACCAGCCCCGTCCCTGAGGGGTCAGGGCTTTGAGCTTTTGTTAGGTGATTGGGGTGGTGGTAGAGCAGGATGTTTCAGTTGGTCTTGTATCGGCTGCAACGTGTTTTGATGTTATCTCTGGGTGCAGAGTCCGGTTGTCTGGTTATTGAAGTCTGGTATGTCCTGTTTCATAAGTTCCCAGAGCCCCTGCCCCTTCAGGGAGCTTCCAATAATTTTCTAGTTCTGAGGATAAAGGCTCATAAAACAATCAGGGTCAATCATGCATTATGGGGTCCAGCCAGCTCTGGGAAAGAGGGCCTGAGAAAGTGGTTTTTGTCCTATTATTATTCTCCCCTCTGATTTTTGAGATGGATTTATTCTTAATGACCTGAACCCACTCTGGTTCTGGAGAGTAAGGATGAAGTTCTCTTCTTCTGGAACTACTTCCTGCAGATTATGGACGTGGAGTTGTCCCTGCCTGTGGATCCGGGTAGGGCTCATTAAGAGGGAGAGGGTGGAACTGGACAGTCTGAAAGGTGAGAGCTGTGGATGAAGCCATTGGAGAGAATCTCCCAGAGCCTGGATGCTCAGTTGAATGAGGGATATGAGATATTTGAGGATCCATGGCACAAAAGCAACAATAAGGAGAAAAGCTGTGACAGGACCTGGGAAAGGAGTCAACTGAGGAAACCAGGACTGGATGTTTGCCTTGCAATTCCGAAAAGGGAAAGGTGGAGTAGTAGGTAAAGTCTCTATGGCTGACACTGCATCAGTAGCTCTCAATCATTCCAAGTCAAGGGATTAAAGAAAAAAAAGAAATATTAGCTTAGAAGAAAACTAGAAAATTAAAATTTTATTCAGTTTGTGGGTAATAATTGGACATTGTGATTGCCACTGAAACACATTTTTTCTCTCTAAAATCACCCTCACTTTATGAAAGACACTGCATTAAGTCCAGTTTCAATTTGCCTAATTATTTGCATGAACACAACAAGAATAGTAATTGATCATAAAGGCTCTTTCAAATTTGCTTTGCTGGAATTTTATGAGGAACCTTCAGAGTGAGCTTTACTCAGCCTCTCAGGCCTCTCAGGACAAAGAAGCCACGCCATGCAGTGGCCATATGGCTTTGCCCTAAATACCTATTAGTTTGGGTGGATTCCTTAAGTTCTTGAGGACCCTAAAATGTCTTGAGGTCCCTTCCTTGCCATCTTTCATGAAAGCAACCTTTGTTCTTTACCTGGCAAGACTACCATGAACCACGTGACAAAGCAAGATACCAAGCCATTTCTCCAAGGGGCTCTTATTGGCTTCAAAAGTCAATCTTAATTCCTTAAGGCTTTCTGGTGACATCCAGAGTCTGGGCATGACTCTTTCTATTATGACATTCCAGACAAAGACTTGGTTAATAAAACCACATTTGGAAACTGGTGCTATTTAAAGAGAACAGATTCTTATTGGGTTTATGCAGACAAACATATTGCTATGAAAATAATATTCATTCATTAAGAGTTGCTGAGTTCTGGAGGGACTAGGTAGAGAGAAAAACGGAAGTGCCTCAATATTGCTTATGAGGGTATAATTTACAAATTGCTCTAGGGAAAAACGCAAGTTTCCTTATATGTGGAAGACAAAAAGATTTAAAATTAGCAATACTTTGAATCAATTTTTGTTTGTCGTGATTATTTGCCAGTATTTCCATGAATCCAGTTATTCTTTAGGATTCCATGAATCTTCATTTAATTCAGAGATATAACCTGATTAGATACCTGTAGTTTAAAGTAAGTCAGAGTTCTTTTCATGCACCTTTCTAACGACACCCTTGCAAATGCATTAGAGTAAAACAATGATTGTTGATAAATGACAAAATTTAGAATGACATGGGGATAGATTTGATTATAATGCAATTGATAAAGAACTTTGATTCTTTGTAAGATACATTTCCAAGATAATAATTTCTTGGTAAGTAATAATTACTATGAAATGACGTAAAAGAACAATATAAAGCCCATACATTTAGATTCAACACACAATTTCAAAATATATAAACACCAAATAGTATACAAGGTTTTAAAAATGGTGTACAGTTCTTATCAGAAGTGTGCATTGAGCACTGGAATGATTCATAAATTCTCAAGGTGTGGGTTACAAACATCCAGAGCACCACTGCTTGATGTCCCCACAGGGAACCATCACTGTTGGCTTGTCTGGTGTCAATGACAGGCCACCTGTTACCCTTGAGAGCTTCCTGTTTGAACTTGATTCTGAATCTTTGCGAGTTCCTCCCTGGGGAAGGTTGAAATTTCTAGAACATCTATTTTGATAAAAAATACATATACAAATAGAACATAGTTATTATTATGCTGTTTGACAAAGCTTCCCATGGAATTTCAAACATATTAAATAGGCCTGATTAGTACAAAATCTTTTATAAGGAGAGAGAATAAATCCTTGAGGCATTCCAGGGCCCATTGGGACAACCCAAAGTCATTTCTTGGTTAAAAGTTCTTTTAAAATTTAAACTTTGGGAAGATTGTCAAATAAGCTTAACTAAAATATAACATAACCTTGTTGTAAAACAAATATATATGCTATATATTTGATAATAACTTAAAAAATATTAATCAACTTAAACCTGGTTTTGTTACCAAGTAATTTGTCCAAACCACAGGATCCTGCTTAATTTATATAAGTTTTAATTTCTTTAGGCTAATAAAATATACCCTAGTTATGCCATTTGGAGGCAGGAAGCATACCACATATAATACACAGAGAAACACCTGTCACATACTGGCCATATGCATGAAGACCGAACACGATACATAAAGACAATACACATAATTTGAATTACTAATTTTTGTAGAGAAAGCACAAGATTTTTCTCATTTGCTTTTGACATCTTTTAAGAAGACTGGAAAAGGGGATGGAAGGTCCTAAATGTCAAGCAAGAAGACCTGTTGGGACTCTTGATAAAAGCTTTAGGACTGTTAATGAGGGGTGGAAATAATGTCCCAATGTCTCTGCTCCAAGAAATTGAGCAGCAGGAAAGAGCCTGGGTGAGGCTCCTTTGACCCCTGAGAGATCAGAAACCTGGTAACGGAAGACACTTGCTGCAGATGGAGGGCCGGGTGTGATAGTCCACACCAGCGGAGAGACACAGAGAGATGGGCGTGTTTACCCTGTGCCTGAGGGTGACCTTACTGAAGACAAGAGCACCAGCCAGATGCCCCAGGAATGGATTTAACCCACTCAGAGAGACAGATGTGCAGCAAACCAAGAGTTAGAGGCAGCCCTTAAGTCTCTGGGCTATTTTGGGCCATTCTGAGTAGAGTGAGTATCCTGTTACGTTGCCCTGAGGCTTTCATGGAAGTTACTAATGAAGAAAAGATGATTAGCAAACATCCAGTCAGTCTCAAGATTAGTTTTCTTTCGGGCGGTTCCTGAAAGCGATGGCAGGAACAGGTGTGGCTGGAAGAAACCCAATCTGAAGGAGGGCCAGGGGGGCAAGATCAGAGGGAAAGTAGGAACAAGAGATGGAGAGGGTGTTAAAGAGTCAGGCAAAGGGGCAGAAAACCGGCTTGAGTTTAAAGTGCCACTTTTTTTCTCTGCACTGATAGGCAGACCCAATTGTTCCCAGGAGAGTTGGGGGGCTCCCAGGTCTCCAGGAGGAGAATTGAAAGTCTTTTACAGCCTGGGGTGGGTGGGGGGTGGTAGAGTGAGGCAAATGTGAAAGGAGAGGCATAGTTAGGAGAAAGAGGCCTGGAATCCCCAATGAAGGTTACAATCTTGTGTCATCTGGAGAACTAAACCTAAGTAGGGGAGTGAGACGGCGACAGTAAAGGTCAAGATGGAGGATAGTATTAGAGTTAGGAGATCCTTTCGTGGATCAGACTTCTTAGTCACCCAGTTTGTACCGAGGCCAGGCCGTGTTGCAGTAGAAAATCAAGGGCTTGGGCCTGTGGTCTGTGAGTCCCAGAGTCTTCAGGTGCTTAAGCAGACATCCCAACAGGGAGTCCTTGGTGGGGTTGATTGAATATTGCCCCGATGAGAACTATGAAAAAGAAAAGGGAGGGATATCTCAGGATGAGAACAAATGAGGGCGGGAAAGGTTTGAGAAGGGTGTCCCCAACTCAAATGACCTAGAGGTCTTTGGCCAGAGCTGAGTGTCCTGGAGCCTGAGGGCAGACTGAATATGAGGATCTGCCTCTGAACCAGGCATTCCTGGGCCCCCAGAGCAGACCGAACCAGCAGGGAGATGGATGGAGGCATCCCTCACAGCTGAAACCCTGGGAAAGTGATAGACACAGTACCAGGCTTTCCGACAATGACAATGAGATGAAGGGATAAGCTATCACTTTTGATGGATGTTTTTGTCTGGAGGTTCAGAGAGACCTGCCGATCGCTGGCCATGAAGGTGGGTGAGGGGGAGGCTGTCCGGGGTCTAGAGAGATGGAGGAAGTTCAGAGCCCTCTCTCTGAACCTCACAGAGACAGGACTAGGGGTTAGCCCAGGTCCAGCCTCCACTGCCCTCTTCTCCCCTGGTCACAAGTCTCAGGAGTCCAGAAGAGAGGGAGAGACAGAGAATGTCCCTGTATGGGCCACCAAAATGTTAGGGTGGTCAGCAATGAGAGGGCTGTGAAAGGATTCACAGAGAAGAAGATGCAGAGAGTAAAAGCTTTTATTTTTACTTTCCCAAGGGAGGGAAAGGGCTAGGGGTGGAGAAATGCACCAGCCCCGTCCCTGAGGGGTCAGGGCTTTGAGCTTTTATTAGGTGATTGGGGTGGTGGTAGAGCAGGATGTTTTAGTTGGTCTTGTATCGGCTGCAATGTGTTTTGATGTTATCTGTGGGTGCAGAGTCCGATTGTCTGGTTATTGCAGTCTGGTATGTCCTGTTTCATAAGTTCCTGGAGCCCCTGCCCCTTCAGGGAGCTTCTAATAATTTTCTAGTTCTGAGGATAAAGGCTCATAAAACAATCAGGGTCAATCATGCATTATGGGGTCCAGCCAGCTCTGGAAAAGTGGGCCTGAGGAAGTGGCTTTTGTCGTATTAACAAAAATTGCTCCTTAGCCCTGCTTCCTTATTACCTTGCATCCCAGATGCAACTATTCCTAATGGAATAAAAATATTCACCATATTCTCCAGAGAGTGTCTCCTTAAACAATTAACCTTCTAATGCCGGAGGACTCTTATCCTTCTGGTTCCCAAAACCATTTTTAAAAGAATGTCACCATGATATAGAGCATGGAGCTTTGTGCATAAGCATGTAAATCATTTCTGTAAATAGCTATTTACTAAGAATGAGCAGCAATTTGTGCTGGGAGGGAGGTAAAGAGTGAGATTTCATCATTTAGTGGTGAGATGCACATACTCCTCAATTATCTGTGCTAATGGGGACAATGATAACAAGGGTAATGGAGTCCATAAGAAATCCAGGCTGGAATTTAAATCAGATTTTTATTTTTGCTGCTTCTTAGTAGTGATGGTAAACATTTTGCAAGAGTGATATTTTAGATTGTGGATTTCAGTTACTATGCTATTTCAGTTCCCGTTTTTTCTCAATAACTGAAAGTTCGATACTTAAAGAGGTTAGGGCCTTGTTGGATTTGGAAAATAAAGATACTTTAATAAAACTGTCTATGAATGTGTAATACCCAAACAATGGCCTGTTTTGTCCCTGTGCTGAATTGAGTAAATGTTAGCATTTGGTGAACAAAGCAAATCAAACACTCACTAAAATTAGCAGGGCATTTACTAGAAAAAATTCTGAGACGTTATTCATAAATGAAATGGGTTGAATTTGTTAAGGCTTCCCTCAAACTCTCCTAAAGAATGACACCTGCAGGCGGTAGGGTATTCACCAGTAGCTCTTTTCCGGTTTATGTCAAAAATTCCAAATAAAAGACTCAACATCGTTCCAATAAAAACTCTCCATGCTGCTAACTTTTGCTTTTCATATTTAAAAGCATGACTTCATTGGGTAGCATAAGCATTTTCAAATACTACTAAGAAAATGTTCTAGACATTAACAATTTAAAATAAGAACAATAAAATAGAAGCCAAGACACAGATGAGCCTCTTCCCCTAATATCACATCTGCCTTCTGTTCCATCCATACTTAATTTTAACTAAACACATCTATTTCGAGTCAGAGTCTTTTTCACTCCTGAATCCAGAGATTCAAAGGGTTTCACTCATGTGACTTGGGGAGAAGGTAGCTTCAAACAACTTTAAATTTCAGAAACCTTGATGCATCTCTTAAAAAATCCCGTGTGTTCAAAGGCTCTTGTGCTAGCCCCAGTCTGTTCCCTCTGGCGGCAGGTCTGTAATTAGGAGCTTACCCCACACATGAGCTAACACCTTCCTGGAGAACTGTCTTCTGCTAGTTCCAGCAGGATTCTAATTTGCCACATCTTTTTTTTTTTGCCAGCCACATCACTACATTTTCTTCCTTTCCCAAGTCAGACCAGAAAGACAAAGAAAAACAACCCAGCCTCCTATCTCTTTTGAGCCAGACCAACCCTCTCAGTGTTTTGAGTGTTTTTCAAAAGCAAATCTCTTGAGTGGCAAAGATACTATGTTAGACTCATTTTGTTCTTTGCTATTTTTTTTCTTTGGATTTCTTTCCATTTTTTTATTGAATGACTTAATTAACAGTGAACCAGCTTTCTTTTCTGCAACTGAAACTCCCAGAAGTGTTTAATATTCACCTAGATTTATACTTTTTTGCTAAAAGGAACTTCTCTTAATATTTCGCTCAATGAACATGTTCTGAGTGCCTGGTGGTGCTCGGCAAGCTCATGCAGACTCTACCACAGAGGGACAAGTTCTCCAGTATGGTAGCCATTGGTCACATGGGGCTCTTAGCATTTGAATTGTGGCCAGTCTTAATGGAGATGTGCTATAAATCTAAATACACACGGGGTTTTGCAGATTTGGAGCCCCCCCAAATCTCACTAAGAATTTTCACAGCGATTCTATGTCAAAATGATAATATTTTTGAAATGGTGGGTTAAACACACTGTTATTAAAATTAATTTCAGCTATTTTTAAAATTTTTCAAAAATGTGGCCATGAGAAAATGTGAAATTGCATATGTACCTTGGATTTGTCACTGGTGCTACATTTCTGCCGCCCAGCACTGATGCAGATAGCTGTCCGGGCACTGTGAGAGCAAAGCACAGGGTGCTTTGGCAGGAGCAGCTATCCTGGATAGAGCAAGAAAAGTTATATGGGGAAGATCCCTTTCAAATGTTTCTCACAGGACAAGGAAGAACTCCTCGGATTGGGGAATGGGACAGCTATGTTCCAAGCAGGGGGAGTGATGCACAGAAAGATAAGGTTTAAGGTGGCTGGAACTTAAGGAATACACTGAGGACTGGAAGATGATGAGTGCAATGCGGATAATTTTAGAAGAATCTGGGCATCCAGATGTGTTTCCTTTGGTAGTGAGTTCATATCACAGAGTTGCTTCTGTAGCGTAGAAAGAGCTGATGGTATCAAGCAGGAAGCAGAAGCTTGCCTTCACCCTACCTCAGAATTTTCCAATTCTGAGGATTATGGAGAAAAAAAGCCAGATATAAAGGGAGCTCAGGCTCACAGAGCCCCATTGTCATTCACTTACTGGGATACTTAAACTACTTCTAAAAGTATGAAGGAGGCTGAGACTGTTGGGGGTTGGATTAGCCAATGGCATGCATCCTCAACAGCAGCTTGCCTCAGCTCTCTGCATCTCAGGATGCAGCCCTGGTTTGGGACAGAGACAGAGAGATGGGCCTGAGATGGTGAAGGACCAGGCCCAGCATGACCTGGGGTAGGCTTAAATTCCACAGATGGTGGGCAACTTGCATGGGGCAAGCAGCCAGAGTCACAACCGAACAATGGCTGTAGCTACTCATATTCCTTGTCCTATGGCACCAGCCACCTTGCTAGGCACCAGTCCTGTAGCAGACCTGACTAGTTATTCTCCCTCAGGGACCAGTGAAGGGCTAGTTACCACCCTCTCCTCTGACCGCAACCCCCCCTCCCCATCTTGATGCCATGTTGAACAGGAACAGGGGAAAGAGAAGGGGAAGAACAGAAAACTAAAAGCCTAGACATTTATCCTCAAGGGATTTCTTTGTGGTACCATAAATTGGCAAATTAAAATTTGTCCTTAGACTTAACTAACCAACAGTTTGTGGGGTTGATCAACTATATTATAAGAAAGAAAGAAAGAAGCTACATTTTATTTGAACATCTGAGAACAGTACAAGGCTGCCACATGCAGCAGAGGTTAGGGAGAATAATTCAATAATAATGAGAAGGTGCCAAATACAAAAGTACGTAACATGTTTATTGTTATTAATTTTAAATAAATGTATTGTTTGAAGAAAGAAGTTAAAGCACGTGGAAGAGAAAATGGGGGGTGAAATTATGAATGAGAAGTTTGAGGAGCATAAATAACATATTGAATTATCTTATTAAATTGATTTTCATTTCCTTAGTATTTGTGTTAAATCTGACAAGATTTCTTCTAATACTCAACTTTTTTCAGTGTGTGGTGGGGTTGGGGAAGGGAATGGAGAAGAGGAAGGACTATTTATTTATCTGTCTCCTAAATTTATGTATGTTTTCAGTTTCTGTCCTGCCAAAGTTTGAGGTAACAAAGGAAAATATCATCAGGAAGCAGTGGGACTGAAATGTTAAGAGGAGTATAATGGGCACATTCTGGGTGGCTTTCCACTTTACAGCAGTTTTAATGGTCCTTGCGAGGACCACAAGGTGCTGTACGGGGGTTGGGCGGATGTGCTCTTGTGATCTGGAGCACCTGTAAGTGAGAGCTGCCCTCCTATTGGTCTGCTTGTCCTTTGATTCAGAAAGTTATGCCAGCATTCTTCCAGCAATTCCTCTTTTACTTCAGTTCATTCAAACTGGCTTTCAGTTCATTACAAACCAAAGAAATTCTGACTAATGCTCGGGGCATGTAATAACCAAAATGTATACATTTTTAAGTACTTTGGAAGCTTAGATTTATATGTAAGTAATATACATGACAGATACATGGTGGTCAACAGTGCTTCAGATGGTGCTGTTATATAGGCAATGCTATTCGTGCATTATCCCTGAGCTTTACCCAGGAAACATATTAATAACCTAAGTCGTTATTAAATAAATTTGAACACAATAAAATACTATACTTTTGTTATTCAAATTATCCCTCCGAGATGGTCCACAAACTTGGCTAATGAGAATCAGGGAGATTCTATTTAGCTCCATCCTCTCCTCTAATATCTTCATTATACATGGCAGCGTCTCAGCTTCATAGGGTTCTGCTTCTTCAGACTGAAGGCCCATGTGTAGGTGTCTCTGATTAAAAAGAAGTTTTGAAGAGAAATCGCAGATGTGGTCCAATTTAGATAATCTCCTAGCTCATCCCCTCTGGAAACTTGTCACTAGTTTGATACGTGGGAATTCTAAGCGAGGGCAGTGCCAAAAATGTAAATATTTAAAGTAGGTTGTTTTTTGTGTCAATTTTCTGCTCAAGGATCTGTTTGCAGCAATGTTTCATTTGTGCTGCCCTTCACTTATTCACTTAAAAAACTGTACTACAGATATTTGCATGTTGACAAAGGGGCAGGTCAGGATAGATGTTGGATGCAACTAAATAATCAGACTTCGTTCCATCCTTTCTTCGTGTGTAGCTTCTCCCACGTTCCTTCGCCATGTGTCCATTATCATACCGGGATAGTCTGGGGCTTATTTTTCTACTGTGTCTTCCAACTGGTACCATCAACATGTCAGATCTTCGTTTTTTTAACAAGGATAATTTTTTACATTTCAATTCTGGATAACTAATAGACAATTCATATCAGGATAAAATTAGTTTTTAGAAAGATCACCCTGTCCCTTGCTGCCAAATAGCTATTATGATACACTCTTTGGTCTCCCAATTAGTTACATTGCTCACAACAAAGTCCTAGATCTAATAATGCAGCTTTTTGGTGTACATATGACACTGATTCAAGTATTTGAAACCAGTGCTGAAAAATTAATAGCCATAGCAAGCTCTTGTGATCAGAGTGTTCCAACATCTTCAGGAACTTAAGTGAATAACCAAACACATAACAAAGTGTTAGCTAGGCAATGCATCCTGAAGAATTCCATATTTTTAGCAGAATTGGTCTTAGGACCTGTATGTTTCCAAGTCAGTAAAACATCTTAGTGTTCACAGCTAGTGTTTCACTGCAGTTTTCTTCCAAAATATTCAGAAGTAACAGAAAATTCATTTTTATAAAAGATGACTTTAGGAATATTGGCTCTTTATCACTTCTCTCCTCTCTTGAAAGATATTGGGCTGTCTCAAAACTGCTGGCTACCCTCATGGCAAGGTATTAAGACATACAATTAAGTTAACACCTTTTGTTAAAGGGTTGCCAGATAACAATCAAAGGCAAATGAGATTTTCAAGAAATTGCCCAAAGTTATGATCATCAATTATGTTAAAAAACTTTGACGTAAGCCTCAGTGGACTGAAAGGGAGCATGACCAGAGGAGGATTGACTGCATTTCAGTCACACCATCAGCAGAGTAAATATTGTAGAAGTGGTCAATGGCGTAAAAGAAAAGAAATTAGGTGCATTCCTAGCTCAAATTTGAAAGTGAAAAGTTTCACTAATCTGCCTTCTCCCCCAAACAGAACAGGAGATTTAGAAAGGTAGATGTGACTCGTAAGACCACTGGCTAAAGAAAGAAAGAGCCAATTCATGTCAATGTGATCATTTGCCATGTGCATGCAATACCAAACGGTGGACTGGCTACTGTAATTTCTACTCTTTACCCATTGTTTGTGGCAATAGCACGAAGATATATTTATCCACTTAGATTTTTAAATTAGCAAAGGCATATAATTTCAATTGTATAATAATAAAAAATTTGTATTACAACAAAAAGTCCAAGGTAGTGAGAAGACTTCACTTTAGAATATTGCCTCCACTTATTTCCTAAGACCTTGAAAACTGTGCCTGGGAAATTTTTCTAGTGCAATTTCTAAAACTACACTATTGATATATTTAATGGCATTGAAGTTTAGCCACTTATTCAATAAACTTATGCACAGTTCCTGGTATGTGTACACTGCATTAAATGGTCGGGAATGGCATGGAAATGAATGGGACACAGTGCCTGGTCTCCAGGAGTTCACAGCATAATATGGACCATGAGTCAATGAACAAAACAATAACAGTACACTATTGCGGTTTTCTTTTTATCATTGTCTCTGTAGAACCCAGCCCAGCATTTGGGATTTAGTGAATACTTGTACAGCAAGATCTGTGCAATAAAAGAGAGCTGCCCAAAATATCATGGTGGTCAAGCTCTGCATTTTTGGGGGGAATATTTGGGTAAGGCTTTAAAGAGTTGATATTGAAGGATGGGTAAAAATTTGCCAAGATTTTAAGGAAAAGGAGTGTTTTAGAAAAACAGAGCAGAATTGCAATGACGCTTACTTACACGATAATGGTTGTGAACTTGGAGAAGGAATGGAACTTGACCCATTCGCTGGGATTTAGGCTGTATGTGTGGGAATGGTCATAGACGATACTGGGAAAATCTGGCAAATTGTAGTTTTTGTCTTGTCTGACTCCATGTAGAGCTTAGGCAGTAACTCTTGTTTGGAGTGTGGTGATCCATAGTTGGCTCTAAAAATGAGAGTCAGATAAGCAGATTTGTGAATTTTGGAGGCTGGAGGGAGAAAATTGGTGTCAGGAAAAAGGGTAGAGAGTTTTTCAAGAGATTAGGAGGAGTGACATGGGAAAGGTGGGGGGTGGAATGAACAGTTTTGAGAGACATGACCTAGGGACTGGTTATATATGGGGTGCAGAAAAGGAGAGTTGAATATATCCTTCTGGTGTTTTAGAGTAAATTTCTGTCTCTGCTACCTTTGGAGTGATTTCCCATATAACATAGGTCCCTTCATGCATCTTTGAGCACAACTACATAAAATAAACTGGATTAAATGGACTCTGTTTTACAATTCAACCTCATTTTTGTTGGTGTTAAAAAAATGAATTTAACAGGGCCCTTTCAACTAAGAACTGATGAGTCATAAATCATCAAACTATAACCTTAGGACCTCCATGAACTTCTCACCATTCTGCAGCACCTACCAGAATTCAGGCTAACATCAAAAGCCTTTTAGGGTTGAAGAAGATAGCAACTCTTTGTATGCTATAAACATTACGTAAGTCCAATAGTACCTTGCACACTAATTGTATCGGAATCTTCAAGGGCAACAGTCATAGTGTTTCCTTCTCTTTGGGAAGCTAGCACCTCTGTTACTTCACATATAGAAGGGGTTCAAAAAATATTTTTTGAATGTGTGCATATTAATTATATTTTTAACAATTAATAGCAGATGATATTTTAAATGACCTTCTCTTAACCATTCTACTGGATTGACTGACAGTCTTCATTCCTTCATAGAGCAAACTGAATTTTTCTCAAAGTGCTCTGAATGCTGTTGCCGGTAGACTAGTCTCCAGTCCGTCTGCTCACACGGGACCCTTACCGAATGTTTGCTGGGCGAGATCCTAAATCTGTTAATGTCATTTGAATTGGTTATGGTGGTTGTGAAAATTAATTACATTGTATTAATAAAATATGAATATAAAATGCAAGAGAGATGATAGATGGTTTCTTTCCAAACCATGTCAAATGTCTTTGAAAGACTCAGTAGATGTGAGTTGATCAAAATTATTATCCAAAGAGAGGTGAAAAAGACATATGTAAAATAAATAGTAAAATCTAAATTGACTTTGAAATCTGTACTTTGTTGTGTTTTTATGTTCTTATTCCACTTTAAAGAAAACTAGAAATGATAGATTTCTATGATTTCTTGTAGATGAATTTATTGATACAAGACAACAGGGCAATCCAATCAGTGGTATTATACATGCTAGAAATGGTCTTGGCCTTATATCAAAATAATAGCACATAGGTACATTTATTCATTCTTAGATTAAGTATCTATGGAAAATATGCATCATTTAAAAAATCTTTGCTTTCACCAATTTTATTTTTGAACAACTCATCAAAGGACAGTTTCAATGAGCTGCTATTTTTCTTGAGAGCTGCATATATTAAGGAAGTCTGTGTTAGCAGTTTAACAGGGGCATGGACCTGCTTTAATAACTGCCCAAGCACACCGCTGGGTTTAGCCTTTAGCATCCTGGCCCTGGATAGAGACATTAACTTTCTCACAGGGCCATTTCAATGCATGGTTACAGCTTTCTTCAGATAATAAACCATTCCTATCAGAGAAGGGAAACATTAAGGAGGTATTCTGAGGATGTCTCTGAATATCATCAAGCAGCAGTAATTTGGACACAGTCATCACCTAAGCTCATGCCATTGTTTGGTAATGTTATACATTGATGAACAGCTATGTCTCACTGAACCCTAGAATATTCCTCATCTTGTTTCTGAGAAGTGGTCAGAACCAGACATAGTATTTTTGTGGGACTGAGTTGGCTTTTAAATGGAAGGTTCTGTGCCAAGAAAAAACTCCTAGGACATGTAGGACCGACGACCTCTGCAGTATGACCTTATGGAAAATTCTTCTCACAGGTGTGGCAGACAGACTTTAGGGTAGCTCAGGTAGACCTTAGTGGACATGCACTATATAATCCCCACCCCTTGAGTGTGGGCAGGACCTGTGGCTTGCTTCTGACCATAGAATATGGCAAAAATGAGGGGATATTATTCTTGTAATTATGTTCTCTTTCTCTCTCCTGCCTTCTTCTCCCCTCCATCCACATACACAAATAGCTCTGCCTTGTTAACATGCACTAAAGAGACTGCTTTGATGACCTTCAAGGAACAAGGAATTGCCAATAGAAGGGGTCTGCCATAGGCTGTGTCCCCCTCAAGTCCATGTACTGAAATCCTAATTCCCAAGGTGATCTTATTAGGAGATGGGGCCTTTGGTAGGTGGTCAGATGGTATTATGCCCTACTAAAGGAGACCCCAGAGAGGTGCCAGACCTCTCCTACCATGTGAGGACCCGGGGAAAAGGCCCTGGCCATCTGGAAAGCAGGAAGCAGCTCTCACCAGACACGAAATCTGCTCGTGCCTTGGACTTCCCAGCCTCCCGAACTGTGAGAAATACATTTCTGTTGTTTTTAAGCCACCCAGGTTAGAGCATTTTTTTTATAGCAGCCTGACCAGACTGAAAGAGGCCACGTGGCAGGAAAACGTGGATGGTTTCTAAAAGCAGAAGGCCTCCATCCTATTCTTGAAAAGAACTGAATTCTGTCAACAACCATATGAGCTGGGAAGAGACCCTGAGTTCTAGATGAGAATGCAGCCTGGGGGACACATTGATTGCAGTCCTGTGAGACGCTGGGAAGAGGAATCTGTGCTGTATGTCAGGTGTCTGTGAGTCCTGCCCAGACACCTGGCGCGCAGAATCTCTGAGGTAATGTATGTTGTTTCAGGCCTCTGAATTGGTGGTAATTTGTTACACACCAAGAGAAAACTACTGTAACAGGGTCAGTGAGCCTATTTCTGGGGTTTATTTCTATCTTTTTCTTTCTATAGAGTGACTCTAGATAAATGGGTAAAAATTATGTCAGTGTGTAAATTTAAAAAGCTTCCCAGCTTCTGTTTCCAAAATACCTGTTAATGGTAATTTTTTATCCCAATTTATGTCTATCTATAAAAGATATTCTCAGTATCTTCTGTTCTTTAGTTGTCTGGTAGGTTTATTTCCCCCTCATTTCTTACTGTTGATTTACATGTATTTTATTTTTTTTTAAAGAATTAAGGAAATCAAATATATTTTTAGACAAATAAAAAGGTATGTCATCATTTTAGACAAATAAAAAGGTATGAGATTCAGAGGGAAAGCTTCGTAGATGTTTTAGAAAAACAAGATAAGTCACTGTCACAAGTGACCATGTCCTGTTGGCTTCTTTGGAAATACAATATATCCAGCATCCTACTCCTCACTTTACTTTCTCTTCCCTTATCTCTTGTTCCTTTCATTTTCCCTCTTCTGGAGTCCAGCCCATTCCATTTAGCCACCCAGAGTTAGTTTGAAGATCCATCCTGTATACGTGATACAGAAGATATTTTCTTACAGAACTTAGTGGCTCACACCAACATATGTGTTGGTCTTTTATTCATGAAGTGCGGAACCTTTGGAGATGGCTGCTTTTACTTAAGGATTCTATTGATTACGCTGTAACAATCAATCTTGTGTCTTTCTATACCGTTCCCAATGATCTCGTGAAAATCTTCAGAGCGAACACATAGGTGACATCTGTGCCCAGAGCGGTCTCCAAACATACAACCTGAGTTTGTGGCATTATTTTACGCTTTTATTTTTGCTCTGGAAAAACAATACAATGCCAGTTATTAATTGGATTCTGAATGGAGCCTATTCTTATGTACGTGGATTTGCCTGCATGGTCTCCTTTAGCTAATGAGAGTGTAAAAGATCGACTCTGTGTCTTGAGCTGAAAGGTTTTCACTCTCTGGCTGCCTCAGAAAGAGCCAAAGAGAGCTCTTATGTCATTGCCATGCCAACCAAAAGTAAAGTGTTTTTTACTTAATGATGAGAAATAATCCCCAACTCTACCCACCTGGAGGGGAGTGAAAAATGGCTCATCCACTTTCAATCAAGTTCTTCGCATGTCAATAATAAAAGCAGATCTTTTAAACAGCATCAGTAACAGGAAAGTGGGACACACGTTTTGGTTTCTGTGTTGAGAACCCATAAAAAATTATCTCTTGGACCAAACAAAGGAAGTGAATGAAGAATTTTAAAACAAGATACAGTGGAAGATTCTTCTCTCTGTGTAAATAAAGAGCATTATGTCATAGAAAGGCATAGTAATCAACCTGTAATTAGTGTTATTTATTTGGGGGAGCATTTTTGCCACCCCAAGAATTATGAAGAGATCAAAGGATAATATATATTAACTCTTGAAAGGTTTAAAAGTTCATGGCACCTAAGTGGCTGACAGATTGCTGTGTAACTGGAGCTGAAGAACTAGCGTGCAGGAATAGGCTGTCCGTCAAGCAGATGTCATCTTTGCAAAAGCCTGGGACACATCTTTTTTGTTATTGAAGAGCATTGTCATGTTGGCAGTTTCAGGGACAGGCCTGAAATAAAAAATAGTCATGCAAGTAGAAGTATCTCATTCCCTAGATCTGCTTAATGCTTTTCCTCCCGGGGCTGAAGGCCTTCTAGGTGATTTCTGGTCATTAGATGCAATTAAAAATTAGGAACAGAAAATTGATCTTCACCAGTCTCCAAACGCATCCACATTAGGTGGCACATGGGTGTTAAACTTGTTAATAATTTAAAACTTGGCATAGACATGTTTCCTTGAAACTTAACAGTTTGGAGAAAAAAGAATATATCCAGGTTACCCCAGAGGAGAAAACAAATTACCTTTTGCCTTTCTGACATCTTATTCTCCTTCACTGCACCTGGCCAATCTCCACCTGGCAGTGCGCTCCATCACCCAGATGGAGAGGGAGTTCAGGTGGCCCCCCCAACACTGGTGAGGGGCAGCCTCACTGCTGGTCTGATAGAATGTGCTCTACAGTGGAACAGTCTACATTGTATGCATCTGTCTTTCAGGGACCAATAAGCTGCATATATTCTTGTTTTGCACCATAAAGCAAAGAAATATTTTCCTGACTGTTTCCACATTAACTTACCCATCATATTATCAGTAGATTGCTTTTATCATTTTGTCTAGTCTCATGAATATTACTTTAAGTGCCATAGCTTGCCTAATATAGCATTTAAGTAGGATTTTCTATCTGCTAATATATGTGGATCAGAAATAACACTTCTTTTAATGATATGAATGTTTATTTTACTTCCAAGATGTTCAGTGTTTTAAAATCAAGATAATATGAGAGGGTAATATGATGGATGCCGCTATGAGTGTGCATCACATAAGAAATTAGTTGGCTTATTTATGTGCATAAAAAATTTTGTGCTTGATTATTAAAACTTATTTAGAACTGTTGACTCAAATTTATTGAGAGGAGGAATAGAATATTTGAAACTGAAAATATCTCTATTTCTAGCTCTGCCCACTGACCAGATAGCTGAATAATGCAAAATTTGAAGAGATCCAGTTACTATCCAGAAGTCCCTAGAGAATAAACATAGAAGTTTTTATTTACATGACAGTCCCTGTGCCCTTTAGTAAGGAAGGATCACAAAGTTAGGAGTCTATTTCTATTTGAATAATTTCAATACATTACCAGAGTTAATTTTCTGTAATGTCCCTAAGACTGTAAGCAGAAACTTTATACTCCCCAGTCTCCTGTGATCAAAAACTTCAAAATCAGACTTGCAAATCACCTCCTCATCACATTGCTGGAACTGCCAGATAAGAAAGTCTTGTAAGAAAAAGGAACAACCGGAGTGCATTCATTAGTGTCATTGTACTCTAATTGAAGAAGTGACTTCTTAAGATGGAAAATCAGTGAACTTGTGACTGGGCTCCATACATGCCACTCCTGGTCGAAAGGTGGAACAGTACTTAAACATTTGATGATATCAATGATGGAAAATACTGTACCATATGGAATTTACTCTTTGAAGTTCAAGGTGGTGATTGCACCTGAGTTACACTACATTACCCATTGCTTTCAAAGTTATCTGGAAGAGCCTCCCCAAAGGACATTTTCTTTTACTCAGCATACTGTCTTGCAGATAACATCCTTGGTTGTGAAGGCATGAGGAGTCAATAATGTGTCTTCATGCACCTTAAATACACAGGCCAAATCCATACTGGGCTCTGTAGAAACAGCTCTTCTGGCACGAGGCTCGTTCCCGTGCTAGGAGTTATATGCCCTGACCTCTGCAGGTGGAAAGATGTGCTAATTCTGGAACCTCATAAAGATCAAAATAAACAACATTTGCCTCAAGCTAGTGGTGCATTTTGGAGGGAATGAAGGCAGATCCTAAAGGCATTTATTTATCAGATCTGTAAACTGTTTTATTACATAGCTTAAAACTGGAAAGTTAGACCATTCTGTTCTTTTATATTTATGAATTTTTGAGCTTCAGTTTTCTTATCTGAGAAGTGGGATTATAATTTTTTCTCGGCATTAGTGTCATAAGGATAGAACGGGATGACATAGGTAAACACTTTGTAAACTACACGAAGTGCAGAATAAGTGGAAGTTATTTTTATAAGAAATTCTTTTTCATATCTCCTGCGGCTCAGTAATGGAGTAAGTTATCTTGCTAGCTACTGAGCTCTCTATATCTGGGTAAATTAAAGCAGAAATTGTCAGAGACATTACAGAGTGACAGATAGAGTGGAAGGGACGATTGGCAAGATGATTACACTCTATCTACCAACTATAACCCTCTGTGACCCTTTAATTTCATTTCCAATCACATTTAACTGTAAAGTGTTTGGAGGGAGTGGTGATGGGTCTTCCAAATATGCATATGAAGGAGTATCTATCAAAACAGTGTTTTAAAAATTGTACGGATATGGTAAAGATATTTGATTTGTGTACAATTAAGAGCTGATCTGTGACAGGTAACTCATTTCAGCTCACATTTGGGCAATACATCTGTGTCTTTTAGAAATTGTTATCATTCAGAGAGACCTAAGGACCTCAGCAAATCAATCTGCAACCTCAAAGGCAAAATGAAAAGTCTATTACCTCACTTTACTCTGTTATTTTCTTCATAAAAAAATGGATTCATTAAATACCCTAAAAAGGCACAAGTGAAGAGTCAGTGTTTAGGCTAGAATACCTGCTGAAGGCACTAACCCTAATTTTGCCATTAGTTTAATAAATATTTCCCAGGGCTTGGATGTAAGGACAATTCAGTGTAAGGCCCCTTTGCCCTGTTTTTCTCCTATAATTGGTGACATCTACCAGATAATGACCTGCTAGCCTAACCCAGCTTACTATGCAGAGTAATCAAAGTAGGTGAATACCAGCCCCGAGGAGAATCATAGTCCCTTCTTCTCCCTTTAATGTGCTGTATGTGTGTCACAGGGGCTCCCTGCAAAATTGTGCTTGGGGGCTTTAGGATCCAAGTCAAAGCGATTCATAAAATGCATGCGTTATAAATCTAGCTGTGGAAGATTGATGTTAAGGCTCCTTAAATGCTTGCTAAGTCCATTCACGAGCGGGGATGGTATAGTTATCTCCTTTTTAGTAGCCTGATGTTTTATTGCTCTTTAAAGAAATCATTAAAGATATTTGAAGTTGTCAGAATCAGAGAGCTCAAGTTCTGGAGGAGTTCCAGGAAGAAAATGCCTTACACAGAAATACTCCCAGGATGATTTAGGTATAGCAAAAGTCTAGCCAGTGAAGTAGACTAATTCAGGGTTTAAAAATCACAAATGCAGTTACATGGCTTTAACTCATTCATTTATTCATTCATGTATATATATATTTACTATGTCTTAGAGGAGTCAAGTACAATTCTTGCTGCTGAGTTCTTAAGAAGGAATAAGCCACACACAGTGCCTTCTCTCGTCAAGCTTATGGTACAGTCCGTTCCTGTCCTGTGGAAAAAGATGATGATGATATATTATCTCATGTCATTGGTAGCACATTAGCATATTGCCACTTTGACGCTTATTAGCACTGTTAAAATGCACCTCTTAAAATGGAAAGTGGCATCTTGTCGAAAAAAATGTCACAAAGTTAAGAGCAAATACTGGTAGTGACCGAACTGCAACACGATGATGTCGATTGACTCAGAGAATTTGAGGAGTTCACGCACACCCTCACTGTGCAGTAGGTCACATTTTTGCGTGGAGGGACACCTTCCAATGCCTGTTAGTGTATTTGTTTACTGGTAACAAACCACATTTCATCCCACCTCAGTAGAGTAGAATAATAGATTGTCAGAATAGCGAGATGCCAGGCCTCAAGGAAGCCAGGGGATGTTGGTGTTGATGTTCTTCCATGTTCACTTTCATGTCCCCGTGCCACCCTATTGCTGCCTGTCCCTTAGGGCTCCTTGGGCAAACCAAATGGATAATTGGTGGCTTTTAGGCTTGTCAGGGAAGGGTCTTTCCTCGTTTGTAAATTGTCCTGCTTAAATGCTTAAATCTCACTAGTAAAGCACCATACAAACCCTCTAACACGATTAGCAAGTCACATGAACATACACTGTGGAGTTGTTCTAATGAAAAGGCATTGAGCTAGATTTTGAAGGAGAAGAAAACCAACGTGCACTAGACAGTTCGTTACTTTTGAGATTCCTCTACTTCACATCTTGAGATAAGGAGCAACTATGAGGTTAAATGCTGATAAAAAAATATGAAGTAACATTTGATGACTTTAAATGCTTTTTCACAGGATAGTTACTGAGGAATTGCCAAATGAATTGCCCAGCCAGGCCTTTGGCCCACTTTCTTGGGCACAGGAGGGTACATTTTATCATCCTTATTGCTCAGGAGGGCTCCTCTCCATCAGTTAGAAACTTCCTCTATACCTGTTAAGAACTTGATTTCCAGTGAACACAGCCCAGAAAAGGAAATGCATGTTAATTATTTCTCCCATTTCCCCTTCTTACTGTACCTCTTTACAAAGCAAACATGCCTCTTTGCTGAAAACTGCTTCCCATAGTTTGACAGTTCATCACCCATCTCTGAGCGCCTCTCTCCTTTTTGCTTTTAAGCTCAATGTTCAGACATTTATCACCACAGAGGTGAACAGAGAGAACATCTTTAAATATGGCATCGATATGTCCTGACCCAGATGAAAGCCCCTTAAGTCAGTTTTCCTCAATCCTGTTACTGCACATTAACTCTGAACAGGATTATCTACCAGCCTGCCAGTCAAGATGTTCACGGGAAATGGAAAAAAGGAGAGCAAAAAGCCTTTTTTACTCATCTGTCTGCCATGGGACCACTGGGATGAAAATGTGTTGTGACCTCACTTTATTCACATGGCCACAAATTGCAGCTACTGCTGTATATGCTGCAGGGAAAAAAAAATTGATCGGAAACAAATACACACACACACGCACCTCCTTCATAATATACCCAAATTTCCAAAAAGTTAGACAGAAATTTAATCTTTATTTATCTGCATATGTAATTCATAGGGTATTTTTAATCAATCATTTATATAAAGAAGAAATTTAACGGTTGAACTCCAAAGAAGTGACACTTTAGGTTGGAATGGTTTGGAGTTAATGAAATAATTAGCACTATTTCAATGTGATTGATTTATAGCTGTATATTAAGTGCTCAATTAGTTTAAGAAATTTATGCTCCCCAAGTGCTGGCTGAAGAAGGTAAATGACTCAGCAGTGGCAAAGCGTGATTGAAATTGAAGTCTTCCAAGTCATTGGAGCCTGCCAGTGCCCTACCTTCACCTCACCACACTGACCCTAGGGGATGACCTCTAGAGGAGCTAGATAAGCAAATCTGGAAGGTCAAGGAGTTCCTTGTGCAGTGACTGGACTGTGGAGCCAGACAGTAGGTGAGAAAGCCTTTCCCAGTATGAGAGATGAGCCCCCTATAAACACACAAAAAAGGCGAGATGTTTAGCAGCTTCAGAGTTACAGGTTATAGGGATATAACATCATTCCCATTTCTAAAACCCTTCAGGTTGGTCAGCTATAATTAAAAAAAACAATACCCCTTTCACAATCATAGGACACTCCATCTTTCCTTAATATATCTGACAATTCTGTTTTACTTTTTGCTGAGTAGACTTTCTGACCATGTAACTCTGCTCCTTCTTTATATTTTGTTTACTGGTAGCACTCAAATACTGTTCTAAACTTTTTCAATTATATTTCACTCAAAAATTTACAAGTCTGACATTTTTGGAATATATTCTCCTAGCAAACAAGGACATATTTTGAGTTTAACTGTGTACGGTACCTGTCAGAAACTGGGAAAGGGATGAGAGTTTGCCATCTTTGTAAGCTTTTCTGTTAGCCTGACAGTTTCATGGATGCTTGAAGAAAGCAGGAGATTCTTGGGCCAAGGATGATGGGCTTCATTACTAAAAGTAATATTAGCACGGAGAATATTGGGTTTTCTGGCACCTTCCCCAAGCCCCAGTTGCCACCAGGCAAAACAAAGTGGGCCAGGTAATACCTGCACTAATAGTAGGTTGCTCTACAGGAGAGGGACCCTAAGTTTAAGGAACCTAAGTCTTTTATAGTGGGCAGGGAGGATGCCTGCCTTTTGTTCCAGAGCGAGATATTGTTTTCATCTTCTAAGACTTTTATTTCACTAAAATTGTTGAAAAGATTATCTGGAACAGTGGCAGTAAGTGCTCTGCTCTCAAGATGTGCAGAGATATGAGAGACCTTGGGACAATTGTCTCTCAATAGTATCCACCAGAAAAATGTCTTGTGGAGCAACTGAAAGTATTCTTTATAAAGAAGCAAAGATTGAGGCAAAATTGTTCTGTATTCATGCAACCAAGTGGAAAGATTTCTTCTATACTCCTTGGAGCTCTTATTAGGTAAAACAACAATAAATGAGTGGAAAGTGACTGAAGTCAGATATTAAATCACTTATTTTGAATTAATATATTGTTATTCAGAAAAATTCAATTAATATAGAAGTGAAAGTTCTCTCTCATCACACCCCCCCTGGGGTTAACTACTGTTAATATTTTGATTAAAGCAAAGAACTTCTAATGATTAAAGTTGTCCAATGATGTAATCCACTTTTTTGGGAAGTATTTTCCTACCACAGACAAGCTGAACCACAACTTGTCAAGGTTATTATTGTGGACATGTTGCCTTCTCAGTCCCTTCCAACACTTAAATTCCACAACTCTGGTAAATTTAAGGTTTTCTGCCATTACTCAGTTTATGAATTACTTCCATTGTTATTTTAAGGACAAATGAATAGGAGTGTGATATGTACCAGCATAGCTATAAGCCACAATCATTATTTCTAGCAGTGCTGAAACATCTGGACAACAGAAAGATCTCCAGTGGAAATATTTCAATATCCTATGCTCATTAACTGTCTTATATCAGGGTAGAGACCACTTGGCTAGTTGTAAAGGGAAATTATAACTCTTTCTTAGTTTGTTTTATCATGTAGATGGAATATGACATTTCCACTTTCGTTAATGTTCCACATTTGACAAAGATCGGTGGCTAGTGTCACAAAACAGAGAACATTACCATATTCTTTTCTCTGAAAGGAGATTGTATATTGATTCTTTTTATATGGCATTTTTCCCAGGAAGGAGAATGGAAGATTTTGAATATAAGCTGTGGTTGCTCATGAGCATAAGGAATGCCAGATAAGCAAAATAGGAATGAATTTGTAAAATACAGGTTTTCCAAAATTAGTTAAAGCTATGGAGTTTTCTGGCAAAGTTAAAATGCTAGCTAATTACAAATTGCTGAATGCGAAAAGGGGCCCTGTCTTATTTTGAAGAATGGTGTATTCTCCTAAGGCTTAGAATCATTGTGGATAGGTGAGGACATAGGGGATGGCCTAGACAGCTGACTGAGACTGCAGGTGAGTGGAGGAGGTGTCGACAGTGCTGGGAAATGAGTTTGATGCATGGAAATCACACAATCTGCATTTGTTCAATGTTGTTGCAGTGAGTGGCACTAGGGTAGTGGTTCTTCTGTCTGACTTCGCCTTCCTCTGACTGATGAGTGGGAAACTAAGGAGTTTGTTGTGCCTTGCTGTTGGCTTAGTAAAGCCTTGGGTTTTTACACTGTACATTCCAGTCTGTGAAACTGAATATGGCTGATACTAAGACAGTACCACATCATAAACTAATAATGATCTGACAATTTAGGAGGCACAGCTTCAGAACACTTCCTATGTTCTTATTTGCAGTTTGATTTTTATGATGCTGTTTGGGGCTTTGGCTATTTTGAATAAATTTTGAAAGGGGTCATGCTTATAACTGAGGCTGAACAAGAATTGAGTGGTATCAACTCCAGGAATTTCTGTGGAATAATTTGGATGCAACTACTTCTAATATCCAGTCCTAAATGCTGTGGAGTGTGCCACTCAACTCTTAAAGTATGTTTAATCACTATATCTGAGATGCTTGTGTTCTTCACTCTCTCCATATATATAAAAGGTCTGTCTGGAAAAATTCCACCCATGGTTAATATACTGAGAATGTTTTGCATGACATTGATGTAACCTGGCAGCCAAGGAGACTGGACCGGAATGCACATGTGTGAACAGTGATGTCTTCACTGTACTAGTCAGTAGGGGTAGTAAACGCCGTTGAGTGAGTATGTGCACTGAGTGGTCATCACATTCAAAATGATTGAGTGAAATTCCATACTGCTCTCCACAGTGGCTGCACCAGTCTGCATTCCCACCAACAGTGTACCAAGGCTCCCTTTTCTCCACAACCTTGCCAGCCCTTGTTGTTTGTTGATTTGGTTGTGATGGCCTTTCTGACCAGTGAGAAGTGGTAGCAGAAAGAAGGAAGGAGCTCCTACCCTTCTTGAAAGCATGGGTGGAACTGGAAAGCATTATGCTAAGTGAAATAAGCCAGGCAGTGAAAGATAAATAGTATATGATCTCACCTATAAGTGGAACCTAATCAACAAAACAAACAAGCAAGCAAAATATAACCAGAGACATTGAAATAAAGAACAAACTGACAGTGACCAGAGGGGAAGTGGGAAGAGATAAAGGGTGAAAAGGGGGAAGAGTCATCAAGGAACATGTATAAAGGAGCCAAAGAGGGGTAGGATCGAGGATGGGAGGTGGGGATGGCTGGGGTGGGTGGCAGTGGTGGGGGAAAAATGGTGACAATTGGATTTGAACAATAATAGTTTAAAAAAGGGGAAAAAATGACTGAGCGAGTAGAACAACAAATCTGCATCAAATTTTTCATTAAAGCTTGAACATTCCTCCATGGAAACTACTCGGATGATTCAGAAGGTTTTCTGGGGCAAAGCAGTGAGTGCAGCACAAATAAAAGTGTTGCACAAACACTTCAAAGACAGTCGAGAATCTGTTGAAAGTGATTCACGTTCTGGAAGGACTGCAGCAAACAGAACACCTGAGAATGTTGAACATGGACAGGCTGCACTCAACCAAGATCAGAGAACTGTGTGAGGTCCCAAGGTGCCCACTTTGAAGGGGACTGAAGAGTCATCATCTTATGTACAATGTTTCTTGTATCTTGTATCTTCTTCCATAAATATCTATTTTTCATATTACATGGCTGAATACCTTCACACTCATAGACATATACACATATATACATATACACACACATTACACATATGCATGTATGTATATCCTCATATATGATTATATATGTATATACTCCATATACAGGGTCTAGCACAAATAATGCCCCTTTTCATTACAAAATCTTTTACTACAAAATCATAAGCATGTAATTCTGTAATATAACAGCATCACACTCAAGCACCCCATATGACAATTTAGGAGAAATGTTCAAATTGTGGTCCATCTTTGTGTGAGACATCCACATACCCTACCAACCACACTCAAGCAAGCCTTACTTCTGCCAAACCCTGTATATAATTTTAAATTTCTCCCCACTATTTTTTTATGTCCGGAAGATAAAAAGTACTTGTCTGCAGTAGATGCGCTTAGGATTTACTTGTGAACTCATATTAGCATGCGATCCAGAAAGGCAGACGCTAACCATGTGCATGGGAAACTCTTTTAAGTCTACTCTGGATTTCCTTTAGCTCCCCTGTCCTGTGCTGTGGACTCTGCACCGGTGAGGATTGCTTTCTTTGCTGCTTCCACAGCGGCATTAAACTTGCACTGTGTCAACATTGGTGCTGGGTATCCTGGTGGTGAACTCTATATTCTTCAACTTTTTCCCATTACATAACCAAGGAAGCCAAAAAAAAAATTTAATTAAGGCTTGATGATTTAACTTAAGTAATTAATTCAAAGGGAAGTGGTTTTGACAACACCAAGTTAAATAGGATTTAGGGAAATTACATTTATCCTAAAAGTCCAATGTTCATCTGAATCTGTTTTTAGTGTAAATTCTTGTTAATATCCTGGAATCCCTATGAAATAGTGTTCAAGTTTAATTTGGAGCACAAATGTGCTAAGTTCAGCTTTTTAAAAGGTGTTATGGGTGATTTCTTTGAGTTTCTCTTATTCATGTGAAAAAACAAAACACGTATACATAGTCCCATTCAGAATGTGTGTGTGTGATTTTCTATAACCCAGCTTAGACGGAAAATCCCGGTCTGGAATGTTTACCTCTCTGTCACTTGACACGCAAGTGTGGGAGTCACAGATGACTGCTAAAAACTGTGCCCCTGCCTTTTCCAGCTGATTTTGGTCGCAGAAGGAATCGACCTGTCGACACAGAGCTAACGGCAGCAGTCCCCGTTGTCTCCGTCCTCTCACCATTCCCACAGAGGTTTGGCCAGCCTCTCTTTCCATCTCCTGGGCTGACACTTTCATCCAGCTTCCTGTGTTTTACATCGGTACAGACACGTCCCATGATGTCAGAGATTTAGAGCCTGCAGTGCCTCGCCACGTGTGCCGACTGGTTAATAGTGTTCTGTAATATTTATTGAGCACCCATAATGGGCTAAGTGCTGTAATACTGCCTGTGTGATGGGGTCCAGCTGTGAGCACAGTGCCGCGTGGCAGGTTGATGGACTGGATTTTTTTCTAGCTTTAATTTCTCAGGTTGAGATGGGAATATTGACCCATTTTTCCCATCTCTGCGAGGAGCATTTAAACTTTATTCTATATTGTGTTCCCTGCATCCCTACTGACGATCTGAAAATAATATCACTTGGTGCTTGAAGCTAGAAATCCTTATTTGTTCTGATATTATATAATTTATGTCTGCAATTTCAGGCAGGTACAAATTTCTCAGAGTGTAGGGTGTTTCTTGTAAGAACATTCAGCAAATTTGTCTCAGCTTCTTTAAAACTAAAACTTAACTAAAATGATGACATTCAGCTCAATGATCACAGACAGTAATGACACCTCTAAATAGCTAATGCAGGCATGTGATATCTCAGGTGCCTAGCTCTGATTTAACTTTATTTACAGATTAAAATTGAATTGCACTTGATTTATTGATATAATAGACAGAAAGAGATCATTAAGCAACCATCACTGATGGAGGGAAAACCAATCAAATTATGCTCCAAGGTTTGCTTTAACTTAACCTAACTCATCACCTAATAAAACTCACTAAAGTCATACGCTCTCACTGTAGTCAATGAGCCACATCTCCCACTAAACTCATATCTGCTCCTTGCAAGGCATTCTGGAGTTATACTAATTCACAACCGCAAATTATTATTAAAGGAAATGGCAACGGGCTGGAGATTTAGCTTCTGCATTTCCTCACCATGCTTGCAGCCATGGTAATATTATTCTTTAATGTTTGTTGTCAGCCCATAAGGAGTTCGTGCTGTCCATGAAATGGGGTCAGCCTGTACTGGAAAGATGTGAGGAGTAGAGGCTGGTGTGCCTTCAACAGTGACAAGCCGAATGGAAAAGGTGTCACCTTGAAGGGAGAACCAGGACCAGTCTGTATTTCAGAAAGCAAGGACACACGAAGACTAGGAGCAGGCACCAGTGTTCCCTTTGGTTTTAGACATCTGTAACTCTCCTGTCTAGGAGTGGAAAGGGTGCAGTGTGGGTGCGGTGGAAGAGAATACAGTGGAACTGACTTATCACCTCATGCCGGAGGCAGAGCAGGGTGCGCAAAGGGCTGCAGTCTAACTAGGAGTGGCCCAGAGCGAATTTCCTTCCATTCTGACCACTGGAAGCTGGAAAAATAAGGTTTAAAAAAGTTCACTGCCATCATATTTGAGACGGTGGCTAATGGCATATGGAACATACAACTGAAAGAGTATATATATTTTCAGAGTCATCTCTTACAGCTGACAGTAGTTCAAAATAATATTGAATGTGAACTACAATTCAAAAATAAAATTAAAAAATTAAAAAGCTATCCTTCTATGAAACATTATGTGAAATTAAAAAAAATCTTTACAAGTATTCTCATCTATGTTGCTGCTAGTTCATATGTCTTTGATGGAAAGCATTGCTACTGTCAGTAAGGACTGCTTTAAATAATTAAAAATGAAAACCTGAGCCCCAAGGAGGTTT
The DNA here is from genome assembly GCA_007922815.1 of Macrotus californicus. Taxonomy (NCBI): domain Eukaryota; kingdom Metazoa; phylum Chordata; class Mammalia; order Chiroptera; family Phyllostomidae; genus Macrotus; species Macrotus californicus. Next base: position 6,330 of record VMDR010004441.1, on the reverse strand, counting down.
GGAGAAAGGGCATGATGATCTGAAATCCAAGGCCATATAATGGCACACTCAAGTTTTTTTATTACATTGTTCATATTTACCTATTGTGTTGTACATTGTTAATTCTCAAGACATTTATTTATAAGTTAGAAAATGAAGCTCCTTTGAATTGTTCTCAACATCACATTCTCCAGATCTGGTAGACAGTGCTCATTGACTTCAAAGAATCTTTCCTGTGGACTTAAGTGCCAAAGGAATGGAGAAAGATGAAAGAAATACTTGCTATAATTATGTATAGGTATATATTCTTTTTACTGTGCCATATAATATTGCTGATCTTATACACTGATCTTGATTTTTTTCTTAATGAATGTATTTTATACTCATATATAAACTTGATTCATCCTCTGCCATGTTATACATATTTACTTTCTATCTTATCCAAATATACATAATTTAAAGAAAAGACAAGAAATGTTATGGTTCAGATATTATTTTCAAGAACCTCTGAGTTGGAAATGGGAGGCACTGAGAAACACTAGTTTTGTTGTCAGTGGAAACCAGGCTGTTCCATGAGATTATGAGGAAGATATTTCAAGGACCCATTCATAGGAAGTTGTGGTGTGGAAAGATGATTTATTCAGGTAGAAATCTCTCCCTGGGTTACTAGTTTCTTGTCTCCTTTGGTCCCACCATGAAAAAAGGCCAAGTTTGTCTTCAGCAAGGCCAACACAAAGTCCTTTGGAGCCCATACAGCCTGCTTCAGGCCCAGTTGCTGCTAGACCCACATGGTCATGTGCTCCCTGTGTGAGTTCTTGGTGTGGGCAGAGAAAGAGAGAGAGAGAAAGAGCCAGTGCTTCCTTTTCCCCCTGGGATTATATTAACTTGGGTTTGGGATTGACCAGGTGCTTTTTCAAAATAGTCAATTAACTTCCCAAGCTTTCAGGGGCTTTTGATAGATCCACTCCATAGGTAGACTGACAGACCTCTGTGGTCAAGCACCTCCCCCTGGGCCCCCCAACAGTCTGGTACCAGAGGGAGCAGTGCTATGACCCCCTGGGGTGTGAAGCTGTAGCTTCCAGGTGAAGCAAACAGCCTCATGCTCCCCAGTTTATTAAGCTCCATGTCTAATTCTTTCCCTTTGCTTCCTTTATTAATAACAACTAGTCAACTATCTACAGTAACAGTTTGGCTTATTTCATTTATAGAAGAACAGTATTCATACAGAGGGAGACATTAAATTTGTCTTAATCAGCTTGGGCTGCTTAACAAAATATCAGATTAGGTTGCTTAAACAACAGACATTTATTTCTCATTGTCTACAGTCTGGGAGATCCAAGATTATGGTACCAGCATGGTTGAGTTCTTGGTGAGAATCCTTTTCTTGCTTTGCAAAAGATCACCTTTTCTCTCCATCCCCACACAGGGGAGAGACAGTGAGCTCTGGTCACTTCCTCTTCTTATAAGGGCGAACATCCCATCATGAAGATTCCATCCTCATGACCTCATCTAAACATGATCACCTCCCAAAGGCCCCCTCCAAATGCTATCACACTGGAGCTTAGGGTTCAGCATTCAGTCCATAACAAAATTTATTAGAGAAGAAAGTGGTGTTTTCAAAATAAGTGTTTTCATTAAAAAAATGGAGCCTGTATGTAGAGCACCCAGTTCATTCATGCCCAGCTCGTGGCTGAGGCAGAGGTGTTCTTAGTTCCTAGCCCTTCATCCTTCTTACTTCAATGTATTTCCCATTATTACTTTTGGTGTGCCCCAGGAGGGATATTCTCTCCTGTGATATCCTATAGGTTGCCCTCATTTTAATGCTGTTCCCGTCACCACAAATCTCTTTACATTCTTTTTACTGGAAAATTGGCTCCATCTAACATTTTAGTGTCTGTCCTTAACTGCCTGTCCCGGCAACATCTCATCACACATTTTCTTGTGGCCCCTTCAGTACCTGGAACCCTCCGTGTGTTACTGTGGTTCTCGCTGTTACACGGACACTAACACCTAGTGCACAAACGCTTGGAGCATTTGATCTTGAGAATTTAGAAAACACAAGAAATACTGTGGGGCATAAGATATTCATGCCTAATTTGCATTAAAACGATATGGTTTTACTTTGAGATGCTATGCAACAATTTGTTTGGTTAGAGGTGGCTACATTCATAGCTTGCAGAACATTTCACCAAGAAATCTTATGAACTCGGACAAATATTCTCTTTCACAGTGAGAATGTGGTAGTTGGATTATTCTAAAACAGAGGTGAAGGTCTAGTTTCAATGCTATTATCCATGCACACTTGCTAGGATTTTAACCCGGGGGTGAGGCTTTCACAGATTGCCCTGCCTCTAGAGGCCCAGGGAGCATTCAGCACAGGCCTGCGGTGGGACAGACCATGCACGCTTTGTAGGTGCACACGGCAAATACTTGTATGAAAAAGCACTTGCTTAATGTATCCAGTGACTGGGTGGTGTGCACCAGCATAAAGCACCTCAACCCTCTGGGAGAAACTCATGTCAGTCAAGTACTATTTTGTTTGCCCCCTGATGTAATTCATTCATCATGGTAAGTCCTAGAAACAGAATGGTGGCTCTGAGGCAGTTCTCGCCCTCAAGGAGCATAGAGAAGGCAGAGTGCAGTGAGGTAAGTAGCAGCTAATTAATATGAATATGGGCATGGACATTTCCGCTGCACTGTGAGGGTGGGCGAGTTATGTCTGAGGGAAAGGCGGGAGGAAAGGGCCCCCCATAAACACAGCAGCATGGTGACCAGCGTGGCCCCATGGCAGGATGAGACAGCATGAGGTTTTAGACTCATGAGTCCAGGGTGCCAGAGGGTAGTCAAGGCTGGAAGTACGGATTGTGGAATTACTGGCTATTTGGTGGTTGCTGAAACCAGGGGAAGACGTTATTGTAGGGAAGAATGCAGAGAAAACGAGAAAATCCCTGAAACAATGGGTAGTTGGAGGAAAGAAGACACTGAATGGGGCTAACAAAGCAACGTCAGAGAAGTTTGGAGAAAAGCCGGAGTCGAGATGCTGAAGCTGGGTGTTGAAGAACAGATGCTTCAGAAAGCGCTTGAAGAAAAAAGTGGTTGAAATGTGTATTCTGTGGAAACAGATCTTAAATAGTATCTTAAAGCATTGGCTCTCCAGCACAATTTTTATTTATTTGTTATTAAGATGTTCTAACAGATCACTAAAAGTATAAATGGTCTTTTAAGAGATTTTGTCCTGTGTGGAAATGCTGAGTGTCAAATCAGCTTCCCTCCCAAATGTTCAAGCCGTGGCATAATCACAACTTTATGAGGATGCTGAGATTTGAACTTTTTTCCTGTAGGCCTCGCGTTAACCTTGACCACACTGAGAAGTGTATGAATCAGTTTTGGCACCCTTCCTTCATCTCCAGCCAAATTCTAGAAAAGTTGTTCAGTCTGCTGGCACTTAAAAGAGAAAGTGCTAATAACTCGCAACCAAAGTGAAATTGCTCAGAATGATCTTCAAATCCTGCTTTTGGGTTGGATTGGGGTTGTTACCTACAGCTCAGGAATTTCAGGGAGCAGCATTCTCACCATTGGGTGAGCCTTATTGTGTAACTGGAAGGAGGCCCTGTTCCGACCCTGCTCTGTTCAATGCTCCCATCGGCAATTTGGATGAAGTCCTAGGGAATACACCAATGGAGAGAAGCCACAGGGGGGCAGAAGCTGGTTCTGTAAAAGGTAGCACTTGCTCACAGTCACAGTTGTCCAAAAATAGTTTGGACCTGTCAATGCAGAGAGCTATTTATTCCTGGAGGTGGTGAGTGCTATAAAATCCTGGATGTTTTAGGGTCATTTTCTGCCCGTGGTGGGGATTGAATTCGGTGACCACTACTTTCTTGTCCAATTCTAATGTTTTCTATTCTGGTGCGGAAGAAAGATGACCACATATCAACCCGACGAACTCAGGGGAGGCCTGTGTGGTGACCTTACAGATTCAGAAACCTAAAGTAACCACACAGGGTGGTCTGAAATGGAAACTTTTTAACTAAAAGCTGTTCATGGTGGGCAGTTGTGTCCTAAGGCGGTATTTTTTCCCTAACAAAGGTCAATCTTCACCTTAACTGAGCCTGTCAGTTGTCTTTTTGCATCCTGGATAACATACCCCATAACCATGCCTTTGTAATAACAAAGTAATTTCCCTTTTTCCAGATCCCTCAAAGCACAGTTACTCTCCAGAGCAGAGACCACAAATCCTCTCATTGTTACTATTATTGTGTTAATTGTTGACTGTTAACTATCCTGTACCCACCAGTGTAGAAATATGTGTCTATCATTAACTTTTTTTTTAATTACTTTATTGTTGTTCAATTACAGTTTGAATTTTCCCCCCACCACTCTCCCCCCATATCATTAACTTTTTATCCAATCCCAGAAGTTTCCCATGTTGCTTTCTCCCGCCTCCCTAGTCTATCACCAGTGAATTTCAGTAACCCGCTTATGCCTCCTCTTTTGATTGTAATGTACAAAAAAAGATGCTAAACTGCCATTCTTGGGAGCACTTCTCAATCCGTTGAGATTTTGCTTCCTGGCAATTGTGGTCCATTGGGCTCCAACAAACTCACAAAAATTCCTTACAGGTTTGAATGTTTCTGACATTGATACTAAGGGTATTCTCTGCATCTGTACTGTCTGGGTGGGCTTTCCTTGTAGTAAGAGTGAAATAAGAAACTTGCCATAAGGATGGTGTTCCCTTTGGCCCCCTCCCCCTACGTGAGCCTTACTCTTGAAGCAGTGAGATCACAGGGCACACCCCTGAAGAGCCATGGGAAAGACTCTATGGCATATTCAGCACTTCTTCATCTATTGACTAGTATTTGTAGCAGATTACATCTCTGCTGCTCAGCCTTTCTCTATCACTGAAGGGACAAAATCCTCATTATTAAGCTCTGTAAAACTGAAGTGTTAAGTAAATTGTATATGCGGAGGGCTGCAACAGTGCTCTAGGACTGATTCTTCTTAAGGTCAGGGACACATGCTCATTTTATCTAACTGCTTTCCAGAATGTGCATCTAGGGCACCGCTACTATTACGAAGCATCAGATCATAACCTGCGTGCTCCCATATGACTTTGAGCAGTCTGCATTAGGGCCACTAATTTACTTCTCTCCACACCAATTAGTCCAACCAGCTAGGGATCTAAATACAGGCTTGCTCCTTTTGCTAAAAATCCTTACTTCCTGACAATCCTCATGCTTCTCACTTGATACGTTTAGGAAAATATACTCATGCCAAGCTTCTGCAGAACTTCATTTTAGAATTTCAGACATTCTAGGGTTCAGCAAATCAGAATTCAGTTCTTTCCTTTTCAGTTCTATATTGAGGAAACCAAATTAAGCTAAATAATCATGATTATTGTGACAATTTATAATGACTAAATAGAGAATTTTACACTCGGCTGATTGTCAGGGTTGTCTCCATCTCTTTTCTGACATGAATTTCCTACAGAAGAGAATCAGTGAAGAGCCAACTAAATTTTAGAGGGATTTTATAGCCATATCCTACTTCCATATTTCTTATGTAACTTCCAGGTGCACATAAAATAGTCCAGTTAGTCTTTTGTCCCTTTAATCTACATGCTGTTTCTGGTAACCAATTAATGTTCAGGGTTGTGATAGGTATTTGAAAATTTGGCGACAAAACAACTTTCTTGAAGGCAGAACAAAAGACTTAGGAGGTTTGGAGGTCAAGCATCCTCTAATGTCTTACCCAAATGAGAGTGATTTGTTCCTATCATGGCTCTTCTCTGACCTATGAGTGAAGGGCAAAATTCTAAAGAAATGTTTAATTAACATGTACATTAGTCTAACAAAGCTCTTGCCTTAAAGTGCAGGCTGCATGGAGAGACAGTTCATAAAACAAAAAAAAGTATTTACCTCCCCCTATAATTACTGTGGCTCTTTCTACTTGCATCCTTTATCTTATTAACATCACAGTAGGACAGCATCTCTGACCAGTACTGGCAGGCGCCTATCTGCCCAGTTCCTGGGGAGACTTTCAAAGAGGTCCAGGGTTTCAAATACCATTTGCTCCTTCTTGTGAACTTTGCAATGTTGCATCCTTTTAAAATAGTGGAAGATCAAATTGCAAAACAGAAATGTTTCCATTGATTGAGAGTTCTCAATTTGCTTCATTTAAAACCACTTGGGTTTTCCTACAATACACATAAAGGCTGTGTAGAAAATTTTGCATTTTTTGATACAGATCTTCATGAAATAATGTTTTGTGTCAGCTTGGACACCAAAACTTAGACACTGTCTATAATCTCTGAGTTGTCTCATAAAAAGAATTTTTTAAAATATGCAAATTACT